>JXCR01032839.1:11730-46229 GCA_002079205.1 Phalaenopsis hybrid cultivar | reverse complement strand
TATATATATATATATATATATAAAGTTTTAGCATATTAGGAACTATAATAAGCAAAAATTAATTAACTAAAAATTTTGGGCCGAAAAGTATTTAAAAGATGTTACTCGAATTTAAATTCTTATTATCATTAATTGTGATGCGCCGTCAATAAAGTTTAATCATCCAACATGAATTTCAAAGCAAGTCTCGAGATAATATTTTGAGTAAAAAATATTCAAACATAAAAACTCATCGAGAGCTCCGATTTCAGCAGACTTGTAATTAAAATGTTCAGCTTGATGAAATAGACCTAATGATATCAACGTTCATCCAATCCGAGCTAAATCAAGCACAAATCAAGTCATTAAACCATTTTTGAAAAAAAAATTTGACACATTTGGAAGATCAAACGAATGTCGAATCGTGCAAATTTATAGTCGAATCGAGTGTCTCGAAGACGAATCCAACGAGCCCAAAATTACTCAATTTTGATATCATTAAGACATTCAAATATCTATTAAACACAGTCTGATTGACGGAAGCTCTCTAGACCGTCTGATTAAAATGGTTCATATTCCGACATTTATTACACCCAGAACACTATAAATTGACTCTTACACCTTTATGAGGGGGGAGCTCAAGCCTTGGGAGAGAACTTGAGATTTTGAGAAGGAGTTGAAGCCTGGAGATAGAGCTCAAGGCCTTGATAAGGAGCTGCAGGTTAGAATCACCATCGACCTACGTCGACCACCGACAACCGCCGTCGACCACTGTTAACCGCTATCAACCCTCGCCGACAGCTGTCGACCATCACAGACAACCGTCGACTCTCGCAGACATTCATCGACCAACGTCGTCCGCCGCCGACCGTCGTCAATGTTATAATTTGGAAAATCTAGTAATCATTTAACGTCTGAGGGACAAGAACTCATCACTACGCTACATGTGCCAACAACGACCTACGTGATCATCTGCTCATGCACCTCCCGACTCCGGCCTCTGCAGCCTACGGACGTCATTCATATTCGCCACTACGGCTTACATGGTTAACAGCTCGTACAGCTCCCAATCCCTCCCCTTCCCTTCTCGATCTACGGACGTCGTTCATAATCGTTACTATGGCTTATGTAGTCCACAGTTCTTACAACTGCTTACTACGGTTTCTCTGGTCAATCAACACTTTTAGAGCAACCATCTACAACACTCACGATGGACTACTACATCCACAGCTATCAACAATGACCCTTGCAACCTGCTGTCACCAAGAACTGCAGCCAGATTATAGTTATACAAATTTGTAATTGTATCTTCTCTAATTTAGAAGAAGAGTCATAGTGGTTATTTCAACTGGCTAGGCCCCGTGGTTTTTCCCTCTTTCAAGGGGTTTTCACGTAAAAAATCAAAGTTTCTCCTTTTGCTTATGTTTCTTCTTTTATCTATGTGTGTTGAATTCTAGTACAACGCTAAGATGATAATACATTACTCTACCAACACAAATTTTCTAGCACATATCAGTTTGGTGTCGTCTGTGGGAAGCGAAGTCCAGTTCGGTATTGTCTTCAACTTTAAGACATCGAACCCCTACTTCCTTTCCCAATGATGTACTTCATCAAACTGGCGAAAGAACCTCCTTCACATCATGAAAATCATCTCTGATGCATTCTTCAATGTGGGAGGCAACCTTCACTGCAGCCTCGAAAGGTCATTCACCTCAACATCCCAAACACGATTGTAGTAAGGTTTTCTTCTTATATATTATTCAGACAAAGTATTTCAGATATTCTTTCAGGCTGAGGGGCAACCTTCACTGTAGTCTCGAAAGATCGTTCATGTTAACATCTCGGGCACGACTATGGTGGGGAAATCATCCCAATTTTGATCCAGATTACAAGTCTTTGAAAATTGCTCTTATATTGAGGGGCAATCTTCATCGCAAATAACACTTCCTCAGCAGCCCCTTATAATACTTGAGCTCTTCTTCAACTAGATCAAGAAGCCAATCTCTTTAAGGCTTGATACATGGGTTGTTTTACAAGCTCAAATGAAAAACGCCCATACTGGGGGCAAAGATTCAAAAGCAGCAACTAATAAGTTGTCAAATATTTTTCTTGAGTATGGCTACAACTATATTTCTAAGAAAACATACGATCCATTGTGATCTACGTCCTAATCTCGAGAAATGTAGAACATCTTCGACACCTCATTCTATCCTTAATCGATCTCAGGGAAACTTGATTCGACCTTTTCCATTGCAAGCTATAGTCGTCAAACAAAAGCTTTGAGATACAGTCTCGAATAGATCAAAAATCCTTGGTGGATTTCCTTTGACCTCTTCTATAACAGGTTATGGCCGTCAAGCAAAAGCTTCAACCAACAACCTAGGATTGGTCAACCATCCTCAGTGGATTTCATATGGCTTTGTTATGGATTAATAACATTGAGCATCTCCAGTTATACAACTCAGAACTGATCTTACATCCTCAATGGATTCTCCTTTCAATCATGCCCCTGGAAGTCAAGCCCTGAAGTTAAGACCCTACAAGAAGCTACCATGCCGCTGGAAGATGAGCCCAAGAGGGTCGTCACTGAAAAACCTTAGAAAGCTAAGTGCCTTAGAAGGTATCGACTCAAACTCCTATAAGACATAGGTTTGAGATGGCACAACCTAGGAAGGCAAGAACCACAAAAGAATTTTGCATAATTAAGAAGTCACAACTACCGTGGAAGGAATTAAGGGTCTATTTTGGGCATATGCAGCTTATCCAACTTATAGAGATAAGCAGCTTATCATGATAAGCTGCTGATCAACAGCTGATCCAAATAAGTTATTTGGCTGTTTGATTTAGGGTCTATTAGGGGCATCTTGTGCATTTCAGGATAAGCTGCTTATCCTGAAACACGGCTAGCTGGCCGGCAACAGATGTCGACCCGCGGCCTGTGTTTAGTATAAAAACTCAAACACAATTCCGGATAAACTGACGAAACGCGCAAACCAAACGGTACGGCGGCATTTTGAAAACACCGCCCGCACTTATAAGCTTCCCCAAACAGACCCTTAAGCGTTTGGAAAACAACTGATTTACAGTTGTTTGTGGATAAATAATCATTCTGCCCCTTAACTGAATAAGTTGTTAAGTTGTTTAGTTTCAGGAAAAAATCTTGCAGATATAATAATAAAAGTCCATTAATTCTTTTTAGAAGGTGGCCTGAGAGCCCCTAAAAAGACAGACAATGTTGCTCAGTCTACTTGTTTAAATCCTATTTAGGAGAAAGAATCTTGATAAACAAATAACATAAAATAAAGAAAAAAAGGTATTTACATACACAACAGAAACTTCATAATTTACGTATTTCACACTAAAATTTTAATTTTACATCCTAGGCACCCAATTTAACAACAGTGCTCCTACCACCGCACTGTTCTTATAATTCCCATACCGTCTACCCACTCTTCTTTTCCTTCCTCATTTTTATTATAACAGCTCCACCTCACTCTCATATAAGAAATCAAACAGCTATTATCCTGCTTGCATAAATGACATCTTTAAATTCTTCAGGCTCTTAAATCTCGTTTTCCACCATAATGCTTTAAAGCCAAATTTTTAAAAATCCAATTGGAACTGGCTTTATGTGATTTAAAGAAGCTAAAGCTTGCCATGGAGGCTGGGAGGAAGTGGGAGAGACGAAAGTTATATTTCTTATGCATGAATGACTGGATCTCCACTTCTGATTGGAAATAAAAAGGATCAACAATAAAATCATTTAAAAAGATTATACAAGATAAATCTAGATTCTCATTCTAATTCTATACTTATTTTTATATAACAAAATAACGATTCAAAAAGGAAACCTGGATTGAAGCAGGTTTGTAAAAACTAAAAAAGCAATTCAATTATTCTAAACTACCAAATAGAGGTAGCATTTGGTAAAATACACGAAAAACACACCGACGCTTCAATGCCTGATGCATAATCTGATGCAAAGCCATTGTACACATTTATTAGCAAAAAAAGACTTGAAATAATATTCACACTATACGAGTATTTTACACGTGAATAAAAAAGCATGAAAAGGAAAAAAAGCTTCAAGCAGAGCTGAAGTTCAACTAGTTTTAAATCAAGCGTGTTTATACAATCTGATTCCTATCACAACTGCACCTTATACAGCTCAAACCAAATTGAAGCAAATCCTAATTCCTACAATGGACCAATGGTGAAAATGTACAACTCTTTATATATATTCTTCTAGTTACTAATAACCTGTTCTCAAAAGTCCCCTGAATGCGGGGTCTCTCCGGTGGTAATGCACCTTCCATCTGCAAAAGAAAAAAAAAAAATAGAATTAGTTAGCATGATTAATATGTAATTTAAGATTGAAAAGTAAAATGAGAACATTGTAGAATGACAACACGAAACATGTTGTAACCATACAAGAAGGTGCATAAATTAAACATCTAAGTATACATTATATTTTTTATTTTGTTTCATTCGATGATTCAGATGTTGAAGAACTTGAAGTTTCTTCCTCATACTTGTCATCATTTTCATCCATATGGACTTCTTCTAGAAGCCCTATGGTATCCTCTAAGGGTAACTCTTCATCAATTGAGCTAAGCTGAATATTAAAATCAGACATAATTGACCCTTGGTAAATAGGTTGAATAACATTTTGCATTTCAACAATTTTCATGGTTTATTCTTCATTACAATAACCCAATCAAGTTAATCTCTTGCTCGATCAGGATATCAAACCTTATAAATCTAATTAGCCTGATGTGCTAGAATAAATGGGGCATACTTTGTATATCTTCTGTTCATTTTAATTTCAAAATATCATAGTTCTAGTATTCATGTTTCTTTATTAGAAACAAAATCAAACTACTCACAGTTGAACATGTAGATATTGCATTTAATATAAAATTAATATTTCAACTGAATTATTTCATTCATTATGTCGTAATACCTAATCTTATTATATGTGTGTATGTTTTCTTTTAACACACACACCATAATTATAAGCCTATTTTCCTTCACACAAAATGCTTGTGTGGAATTTTTAACCACACTTCAAATATGTGTCGTTTCTTGACATTTCAATTAGGTCCCCCAAGCAAAATCTAATAAGCCTTGTTTGTGATTTCATTGCTTCTACCTTAGACCTTATAGAATTTATAAAGCATAATTAGTTTTACTTTATTGAGCACAACTACGAAACATGCCAGTTAAATAAAAAGCTACTCTAAAGTACATGTAATTTGAACCACTTTGAGAATTCTTCTTCAATCTTCTTGCTTACAAAGGAGTCATCCTTTATGTTTGGGCTCTCGATAAAAAACCTGTGGACATCAATGTGATTTGTATATTTGAGTTTACTGGTATAATATTTTGGATAATAACTTAGAGATTTTTTAAATAAATTTAATCTTTACTATATTAATTGTTGTACTTCGTCACATTTCAGTATAGCATACAAGGAAGTCGTTGGAATCTCTCAATCATTTAGGTAGTTCGTGTCATGCCAACCTAAAGGTTCACCAGATATCTAGAATACTCATAATTTTTGTTGACCTCACTTTTGGTTGAGGTAAAGTTTTTCCTCTTTAGTAGCCTAAGGTCTAGCCATAGGACCTTCTTGCTGACTATTTCTAGAGGACTGGATAGGAACTCTCACAATTAGAAATTCTAAACTCTTCTTTGCTCAACTTGAAGTTCCATATACTGGTTCTAACCTCTAGCACTTAGTAAGTGGGGCCACTATAGGGGACCTCAAAGAGAGTTCTCATACGATTGCTTGGCCTTAGGGTCAACCCTCTGGTGATGTGATCTTGGTTGCTCTAACTCACACACTTGTGCATTAACTTCTACTCACTACCTTAAACCCAAACCTACCTAATTTTGACCCCTTAACCCTTTTGGAGACTCGTGTAGATGGTCCCCTAAACCCACTAGCCCTAGGCTAAGGTTTAGCTAAGACCAGCACATGAAGGACCCAAAGTAGAGGATTTCATTGGTCCATGGATCAAGTAGGGTGATTAACAACCCAATTTCACCAAAATACCAAATTAGCTTTTTCCCAATTAACCAAACTACCTTTGTAACTCCAAAATTCTCAATTTGATCAAAAATCATCTCATACCATTTCAAACCACCCAAATTGCCCAAAACCTCCCAAAATTGCCCAAATTACCAAAATACCCCCAAATTTGACAGAATTACTAAAATACCCTTGGTGGCCCAAACTTTCCCAAAACCTTAAAAATCATTTTAAATGTCCCCAAAATCAATTTGAACTCATCAATTAAACTCAATTTGACCAAATTAATCCATTCTGACCAAAAACCCCAAATTGCTTTTAAAGGCCCAATTACCCCAATTCACTCACAATGTCCACCAATTTGATCTCAATTTCCCCAAATTTCAATTCTAAAGTCAAATTCATCATTTCCATGCATGATTTAAGCTGAACCCAAGTCCAATTGACCCCCATTGGAATCCAATTTCAACCCAAATCAAAAAGCCCCAATTTGACCTAAAACCAAAATCTCACTCAATTAAACATGAAATCTATCCAATAGCCCCAATTTAGCATCATAAACTCTTCAAAACATTTACCCATATCAACTTGAACCTTCAATTGGCCTTGGTCAAGCCTCAATTTTACTCAAAATCAACTTAGTCTAAAATCCTCAATTTTGCCCCAATTTAATCATGACTCTAAATGTCACCAAATTCAATGTCCAAATCCCAAAATTGACACCCAATTAATGTTGAAAACTCTTAATAACATCCCCCTAGACCATTTTGAACCCTCAATTTGGACTTACCACAACTCTAGTTTAACCTAAACCTAAATTTAACTCAACATTCCCAAATTGATCAAATGCCTAAATTCCTTCAAATTGAACCTCCAAATCAATTCAAAATCACTCTAAATCTTTTCTAAATCTTGTGAAATCATCTAAACCATCTTAATCAATAAATTGAGTCCTATTTCATGACTAGCCCAACCAAAACCCAACTTCAAGACAATTTGACCCAAATTTAACCCATGCACCAAAATTGACCAAACTATGCCAACTTGATCAAGCCAAAGCTTCTACAGCCAACTTTTGGACCTTAGTGACCATGCTAGATTCACCTAGCCTACCCGACATCGGCTATGGACCAATGGTCCCTTGATTTATGGGATTTCACCCCATTTTGGGCCAAAACCAAAATATCCTTTCCATCATCACTAACCATTAGTGGTTAACCATCATAAACCCTCTGCTGGTTCCCCTGACTTCTCTGGCCACCATTCCTGGCCCTGCCGGTGATGCGGGATTCAAAAAAATTGATATTAAATTAATAATAATGATGCAATGTAACCCAAATAATAATGTAACTTTAATGAAAATAATTTATCTTTAAAACCTCTTTTAAAGTCCCAATTCACTTTTACATATAACGCAAGTATACGTATCATTCAAGTAATACAGGGCTTTAATGGAGTCCTACTAGATATCGATTCCACAGGGAAGCTGGAAATATATATAAGCTAGTTATTTATATTCTATTATAAACTAAAAATAAAAATAAATTAAAGTACAAAGTTTGAAGTTAAACTACTTAAGTGAAATGCTACTAAATATGTAGATTTACGACTATAACAAATAAATTAAATTAGATGTTAAACTTTCAAAAGTAAATTGCTGAAATAAAATAAAGATTTTTATTGACAAAAACTTCAAGTATGAGAAAACACCATTCCCCTTTACAATAAAAATATGGCTTGTGAAGAAATTGAAATCATTTAAAAAATATATTTAAAAATTATTTTGTGCCAAATAGGAGAAATTCTATTCTCTACCATCTCCCGAGCGCTATAAAGAACATTGACTAATCCAGAGTTTGGTCCCTAATTCCATGGTTAGGCTGGCAGGATATAGGTTGTCACACTAGAGCTCCCACTACTCCCACACCTGAGAGCTAACATGCTCACATTAGTTTCCTATCAATTGAACCGAATTGGGGATTCTAATCTATTACCTTAAAATCCTCTAATTCTACATCCAACAAAGTATATTTCCTTATTTATTTGCACCCAATCCCATGGATGAAATACTCTCCCATGAAATAAAATGTGATTCTCCATTTGTTGTAGAAATCATATCCCCTTTTCAGAACATATATTTTTCAACACATTTTAACAATTCATTTGATCAGATCGAAAAGTAAATGAAGATCGGAGTTCAAATCATCTCAAATTATTGGCATTTAAAACCGTAGGAAACAAAATCAATTCTTCACAAAACTATTTCTTCGAAGTATGGAGATGGATAAAGAAGACTACTCAAAATTCATGAGAAGGATACGATAAAACACAGATTTCATGTATAACAACAAATTTACAAACAAAAGAAATGAAAAATACAACTTAACTCACAATCCTTCCTAAGCAAATCCCTAGAAGTTCTCTCCAAGCCTCTCCATCTTTACAATCACTTCCAATTCTCTGTTAAAAATGTAATGAAGAAGAAATCTCTCACCTTCCCTTTCCTCTTACAACATTAGAAGAAAATCTCCACTTCTCTCTCTCTCTCTAACTCACGTCAATTCTCTCTCTCCCTCTCGTCACACTCTAGAAGTCCCCCTACCTTTTTGTCTGCTTCCTCTCAAAAGAGTTTCAATTTCCCTCCAAAATTCAAAAGTCAAAATTTTAAATTTTCAAATGATGTGCCTCCTTAATCCAAGAGTCAAATCCCTTCAAATTGGAACCTTCCATAGTGTATCAATGCATTAAATCACTCCATGGGGTGTTTAAAACAAGTGTCCCTTTGAAAATTTGTGCGAAATTCATCTCGAACTGTCTTAATTTGAAAATGTCGCACCTGGCCCATTATGCGTCAGTGCTCTAGATTTTGGTGCATCATGCACCAGCTTGGCGCATCATACGCCAAATCCCAAAATTGGTTGTTTTTTCTCCAAATTTCGCTTTTTTTTGCCATTTTTTTCTCCAAATGCCTAAAAATGATATACATGCAACAAAAACACAAAAATATTTTCCTTTAAAGTGCAATATCACAAAAAATAGGCATAAAAAGGGTACTTAAAACAGTATATTATTTTTGTGTATCAAAATCCCCCAAAATCAAATGTTACTTGTCCTCAAGTGATACTTTTATTACATAAAAGCATATGACTTTAAGATAGAGATTAACTTATCACTTCTATACTTTAGCTCAATAAATAGAATAGCAAAATTTAAGAAAAATATTTAATAACTTAGGTTCAAACTCCAAATTTAGAAATATTTCATAATCAAATTTAAGATTTCTGAATCTCTATTCTTTTCAAGAAGAATTGCAATTTGTCATGCTAAGACCTTTAGAACTTTCATATGAAAAAGAACTTCATAAAAACTTTGCTCGAAATGCTAGTAATACTTTAATACAAGTTTAGAAAATGTAATAAAGCTCCTTCCTTAAGTTGATTCAAGTGAAGCCAATTTTTTATTAGGCATCTCCTCAAGCTTCTCCTCACCATTTTTTTTTCTTTTGTTTTCCTTTCTTTTCTTTTTTTTCTTTTATGATCTTTTTAATCCTTTCCTTTTTTTTCTTTTTTCTTTTTCAGGTGAGGATTACTATGTCCAGATAGCCTTTAATAGTTTTGAACGTCACTATCCTCTTCTTAAAGTCAAAACTCCATACCTCTCCTTAATAAAGTCATACTAGTTTATGATTTTTCATAAATCCTCATTCATTTCTTCTTACATGAAACTCAAAAATTCTTAACACTTCAAAAATATAATTTTCCTTTATTACAAATAGAAAAACATAGTCTTATCGTATCATATGAAATATCTTTAACTTTAGAATTGACCTTCATTATTAAAAACCTTTTACCTAAATTTACTATTATATTTATAAATATAAATATAGTCATTTAAAGTTAAATCTTAATATCCCAGGTCTTGTTAAATAAATTTTGAAAAATATAGTTACTTTAGGACAAATAAAATTTAGATTTCTCCATTTTAAAAGAAAATTTTCTTTTCCCCCAAACTTAAATTTTTAAATGATTTTAAAAACATTTTAGTTCAAAATTTTATTTGGTGAAAGAAAATAGTAAATACATGAAAATAAAAACTGACATGTAGAGGATTTCTGAACATGAAATTGGTTCTGGTATACTGCAGGTACTAACTGTAAAATAACATACATGCTTTAAAGCATTAAATAAAAATAAATATATTCTAAAGAACTTGCTGGGAATTAAAACAGAAATACTAAAATTGAAAATATGATCCTGATTTTTTATAGGTAAGGATTTATGAAGTTGACACCACTACGGCACCAAAAACTTGATCCTTCTATGAAAAGTAAGTTGTGTGATATATATATATTTTTTATAGGTAAGGATTTATGAAGTTGACACCACTACGACACCAAAACTTGATCATTCTATGAAAAGTAAGTTGTGTGATATATATATATATATATATATATAATTGTAGGCAATTAATAATGGGATTCTATGTAGGTATACGTATCATTATCAAGTAATAATGAATTTTCTATTTAAGCCCCAAATATCGATCCCACAGGGAAGGTGTAAATTAGCAATCATAAATTTTACCAAGAAATTTACAAAAAATCAAACGAAATCACTGTCACTAATTTTGAATGTTAGTATGTTAACCAAACTAAACTATTTAACTATTAGCAAAACTGAAATGCAAATTTTTAATAATAACTAATAATTTATTAACTATATTTATGTAATGAAGATTTCTTATGTAAAAAAATATCCTTCCCACTACAATGAAATTCTAGTGAAATGAGATGAGATAAATGTTTATAATATGTATTGTACCAAATAGGAGTAATTTTAATTCTCTACCCTGATACAGTGCATAGAAAATCATTGGTTAATCTTAGGTTTAGTCTCTAAATCAGTGGCTAGGCTAGGAGGATATCGGCTCCCACTCCAGAGCTCTAAATTCCCTTCACCTAAAGGCTAACTCTCGCTTTAGTTTTTAAACACTTAGACCAAATTGGGGATTTTAGTCTGTCATCATAAAAATTCTCCAATTCCACACCCAATAAAGAATATTTTCCTATTTATTTGCACTTAATTTCATGAATGAATTTCTCCTTCATGAAATCAAATGTGAGTCTCACTCTGTTGTAGAACGCATACTCCATTTCCCGGATCATATGTTTCACAACATATTTTAACAAATCAATTGATCATATTGAAAAGTAAATTAAGTTTGGAGTTGAAAAATCATCACAATTTATTTTATATTTTAATTATGGCACATTCATATTATCTCCCCATTTCTCCAGATCTCAGAGTAGGGGGAGAGATAGAGGAAACTACGCAGACTACATGAGAAAGATACAACAAAACACAAATTTCATATATAAAAACAAGTTCATACAACACTAAATAAACAAACAAACTTATCTTGAACTCTTTCTTAAAGCAAATCCTTTGTAGCCTTTCCTTAAAAATGCAGGAAGAAAAACTCTCTCACTTTTCTCCTTCTCCAACACTCTTACAGAAAGTTTCACACTAAATCACACCACAAAAATAATAAACTATGAAAGAAAAATTACTAATTGACTCTAATATGTGTTGGAATGAAGATGGATTATGGAAATGTAGTGTGGTGGAATGTTGTAGAGAGAAAAATGAACGTAAAGGAGCCCCTTTTCTGATGAAATTTTGCCCCAAATAAAGCCCAAGATCGGTTTTCCAAGAGGTGTCTCCAAAAACTTTTCAAAAATCGTCCAAATACATCAAACCTTTTAAAAACAGGGTCTAAACCGCTTTTGGCGTCGTCGGCGCTGAGTAAAAATCCTCTAGCTTTCGGTTTGTCGACGCTAACCTTGGCGCTGTCGGCGTTGAGTATTTCCTTAAAAACGTCATTTTGACTTCAAATTTCATCCTTTTTGCTTTAAGCCCTAAAAATCAACAACCTGCAATAAAACATTAAAATATCTTCCATTAAAGTGCAATATCACCAAAAATAGATATAAAATATGGGTATAAAAATGTTATATATTTTTGGTGTATCAAAATCCCCAAACTTACATGTTACTTGTCCTCAAGTAACTTCTCTACTACATAAAAATATGACTTATGACAAAAAATTTAACTTTTAGACTTCCATGTTTTAGTTCTCTTAATATAATAGTTTAACTCAAGAAAAATTCAAAATAACTCTAGTTAATACTATAGGTGTAAGGATATTCAATAATTAAGTCTAAGGTTTCTGATCATCTATTCTTTTCAAGAAAAATTGCAATTTATTATATTAAAGTCATTTAGGAAATTCATATGAAAAGGAATTTCATAAAACTTTATTAATAATTAAGTTAACATTCAAATCAAAAGTTAGAAAAATGTGTCCAAGTCTTTTTCCTTAAGTTGATTCAAGTGAAGCCAATTTTTAATTAGGCATGTCCTCAAGCTTCTCCCCACTTCTTTTCTTTTTCTTTTCTTTTTCTTTTTTTTATTTTCTTTTTTCTTTTATTTTTCTTTTCTTTTTCTTTTCTTTTTTCTTTTCTTTTTCTTTTCTTTTTTTTTCTATATGTGAGGATTACTATATCTGGATAGTCTTTAATGATTTTGAAATTCACTATCCTCTTCTTAAGGTTAAAATATTTTTACATTTCTTCACTTAACAAATTTATATTAACTTAAAGATTTTATAAAGTTTAATTCTTTTCTTTTTACATAAATCTCTTAAGATTTTTAATACTTCAAAAATACAAATTTCTTTACTTAAAATAGAAAAACATAGTCTTATTCTCTTTTACCAAATATCTTAGCCCCTAGAATTAACCTTTATTATTGAAAATTTTTACTTAAATTTACTATATATTTAGAAACATAAATATAGTTATCCAAAGTTAACCCCTAATACCAAAGGTCATGTTAAATTTAAAATTTTGAAAATATAGTTAAGTGAGGACAAATAAAATTAAGTTCTTTTCTAATAATGATATTTCTTCTCCCCCCCAAAACTTAAATTTTTATGAGATTTTTACATGAAGAACTTTAAAAATGAAGGGTGAAAGAAAGCATTAAATACATTAAAAAAATCATACATGTTGGAGATTCTAATTTTCGAACATAAATTTTGAAATACTGTAGGTGCTAATATGAAAACTACAAGGATAAAAACATTAAATTGCACATAATACATATAAAATTTGCTAAAAAATAGCTAATCACAATACATAACAAAGTGTTGAAAATAATAACAAAACTGAACTAAACTCTAAAAATGAAAACAGTTTTCCACATCACAGTTTCACATTACATAAAAAACAAAGTCTTCAACAACATCATAACACAAACAATACAATCGCACAGTACAAAAACAAAAAAAAACAAATAAAAAGATCACCAGTCATTTTCTTCTTCATCATCGACATCTAACTTCTACTGTTGAATATGGAGTATAAGTAGGGTGAATAGGGAATTGAACTATATGGTCACCCCTTAGGTATCTTATTAAAGCATCATCATAAGCAGCATTATACTCAAATTTCTAGCAAATCAGATCATCAGTGTGAGCATTTTTGGCCTCCATATTCTGCATTCTATGATCTATCCTCAAAATATCTCCCTATTGAATCATCATCTAGTCCAATAACTCCCTTCTACTGAGGAATATCCCTGGTCTGTATTCCAAACTGACCCCATATTTTTTATAATTTAAATGAAAGAGTGTCGTACCTCAAATCCTGTATCTATCCCGAAGGATAAACGCAAGACTTGAGGATGGGGCTCGATCAAATAAATTAGGGAATAAATGATATCCGTTTGGTTTGTGAAACCTTTGTATTTGCCGACAAGCTCCCCTATTTAATATAAAAATTACATAGGGTTTATATTAAGCTTGGTTCGGACAACTTCCTATAAGGGCAAGCCCATATAGTTAATTACATCTTAAATGACCAAAGTCACCTAAGAAATATAAGGGAAAGCCCCTATAGTTAATTACATCCTAAATGACCAAAGTCACTTAAGAAGACTCGTATTTAATATAAAAGATTAAATAGGGTTTATATTAAGCTGGGTTCGGACATGCTTCATATAAGGGTACCCCTATAGTTAATTACATCTTAAATGACCAAAGTCACCTAAGAAGACTCTCGATAAAAATTCCCCTATAGTTAATTACATCTTAAATGACCAAAGTCACCTAAGAAGACTCTCGATAAAAATCTAGCCTATAGTTAATTACATCTTAAATGACCAAAGTCACTTAAGAAGACTCTCGATAAAAGTCAAGAAAGTAGTTAATTACATCTTAAATGACCAAAGTCACCTAAGAAGACTCTCGATAAAAATCATGAAATATTCTTAAATGACCAAAGCCACCTAAGAAGACTCTCGATAAAAATCAAGAAAAATTATCTTCAAAGAATTTCAAAGGGTAGGACTCTTCAACGCTTTTAAATGACCAAAGTCACCTAAGAAGACTCTCGATAAAAATCAGGAAATATTATCTTCAAAGAATCAAAGTCACCTAAGAAGACTCTCGATAAAAATCAGGAAATATTATCTTCAAGGAGTTTCAAAAGGTAGGACTTTTCAACGAGATTAGACATAGATGTGTGAAAGAATATTGGTTCAAATTTGGAACATTTTGTTGTAGAGTCCAAAGGAGGAAGAACTAAGAGATGTCATGGATCCAGAGGAGAACCCCGGTGACTTCCCAATCTATTTTAATGTTTGGCTTCATTTTTGAGGAGAAATATTTAGGTGTTTCATCCTACCAAATTTTATTAGTTAAGGCTTACATTCGTGTAAAACTATCACACAAATAGCCTGGAAGATATGAGGATTTAGGTCGTGACAAACGACAACCTCGGAATCCTAAGACGAGTCAGAGCTTATACTATATAGCAGGGCTATACAAAAGCCTAAAGATGAGGTGAGGATTTACGTTGCATAAGCAAGCAACTTCGAAGTCCTATGGCTTGGTTGTTTATATCTAAGGAAGGAAGATTGGTTTAACTGAGGAAACAGGTTTTGCTGTTGAAGATGGTCGTGTTGCCCACTATGCTAGCTCCAAGCTCCTTATCGCGATGAGTTTGAGTTTTCCTAGTGGTGTCAAGTTATAATATCAAATCAGGTGGCCCTATGGTTGAAGTTCTTTAAATTTTATGGGGGTATGGTCAAGTTATAATATCAAATCAGGTGGCCTTATGGTTGAAGTTCTTTAAATTTTATAAGGGCGTCTGCTGCCCACCAAGCTAGCTCCAAGCTCCTGCTGCGACGAGTTTGAGTTATCTAGTGTGCCATGTTATAACGCATGCTAGCTCCAAGCTCCTCGCCGCGATGAGTTTGAGTTTTCAAGTGTGTCAAGTTATAATGTCAAATCAGGTGGCCCTATGGTTGAAGTTCTTTAAATTTTATAGAGGGCATATTAAAGTTGATTAGAGCAACAGTGGGCCCTATGGTTGAAGTTCTTTAAATTTTATGAGGGCATATTAAAGTTGATTAGAGTGACACCAGTCCCTATGGTTGAAGTTCTTTAAATTTTATGGGGGCATGTTAAAGTTGATTAGAGCGACACTGATTAGGATCCTACGATTCCCTCATTCTGCCACCACTATTTTCTATTAGATTCACTTAGTTCAAATGAACTTACTAAACTCAACTTAATGAGTTCCGTAATTTCATTTAGACCGTGGGAAGCCTTGTTAACAACCGTAGGTTACCTCCTCCGAGGGATTCCCGATCATCCGATAAAGACTTCTTAATTTAGTTGCAATTATAGTTTTGTGTGATGTTTGCGATTAAATTTTGAGTTGTTTTATTTTTTGAATATTGTGGAGATGATTTTTATCTTGGTTGATTTTAGTTTTGGTTTTGATTTTGGCAGTTTTAGTTTTCATGCAGGGTAACATTTTAGCATGCAAATTTGTAGGTATTAAAAGTACAAGAAAGATAACGATGAAAACTGTAAAAGTGTACCTGGCAAGTCTTCTCGTTCCACCACCTGAAAATTAAAAGACATGTTGAGGCAGTTTATATGAAACAGGGAAGTAAAATTTTGGCGACCTACCTACCCCTAGGTCATATCTTGGCTGGTCCTTATTAATTTGATTAAGGATGATATTTGTCAAGAAAAACATATTAAGCTTAGTACCTCTCTTAGGTATCTAACAGGTTAAGAGGAAGAAGCAGGTCCATGCTTCTCTCTTATCACCTGGTGAAAAGCCTTGAGCTCATTTAAACTTTTTATGTTGCTTAATAATTCATCCTGTGAACACCCTAATACTCAATGAACATTGATGTATCAATTATCCCTAAGAGTAAGGTCATTATAATTTGTAATTTAATTTTGAATATTATGTGGGTGAGGACCCTTAAAGAGGCAAGTTAGTGTTATTGGAACACTTAGCCAAATTTTGGTCCTAATTGGGCTTGTAGTGTTTGAAAGATGTTTTAATTTTAATTTTGTTTATTTTTTTCTAATCCTCATTTAATCAGTCTTGATTTAACTTAGATTACTACTAAGCCCTTAAGATTTAGGTGAGTGTCTTAATTAGTTTTGAAAAGGTTAAGCTTTAGGTGGTCATGATTCATTATTTGAATTTCATTTGAAAATCAAATGGGGGTATTAAATTGGTGAGTCATTGACTTCGAAAGTCAAACACCTAAGTCCTAGGTTCATTTTATTTTAATAAACTTCCAAATTTTAATAATTCAAAAATTTATTAACTTATCTTTTTAATTAAGAAAGTGATGTCGGTTTCTACCAATATATCCCTTGTGTTTCAAACATCCAAATGTGTTAATTAGAATCAAAGATTTCTCATTTCTCTTTCTGAAATTAGGCCTAAATGTTAATTAAGGTTAAATTTCTAAAACTACATATTTGCCCCTAAGGCTCTAACACTTCATAATTCATCAAATTCAATTCAAGTGACTTTGGATTTTTTATCCTACCTCATTCATGGGTCAATTAAGACATCAGAAGAGAAAATCTGATTTTTCAAAATTTGATTTAATTTATATAATTATTTTCATTTAAAAATAGGATTCTTAAAAGAAAATTCCTAACTTGACCAAGATAAATCCTAATCCCTTGAAATTTTTACTTGAGGTTGACCTAGACCAGAGAAGCCTTTGAACCAAATCTCATGATTTGTTTGAATTTTATTTAAATTTTAAGAATAATTTTAATTTCTGGGATATTTATTAAATATAAAATATTTTAAATGGAGAAAATTAAGTTTTGTATTTTTGAAAATACTTCCTAAGGTCAGAGAACCCAGAGGATAAAATTTTATTTTTTTTTTAATTTTATTTGATTTATTGGAATTATTTTTAGTGAAAATTCATTTTAGCCTTTAAAAATTATTTTTAAGCTTTAAAATTCAGTATCTTTATTTAGAAAATCAGAAAAATATCCTAATTGTTCCTAAGTGCTTAAGAAGTAATTTAGAACATTTCTATGAATTTTATTATTTTTTTATTTTTATAGATTTTTAATTATTTAAATAAAAAAATGCCAAAAATCAAGTTTTTATTTTAAATACCATTTTATTTTTAGAAAATACCACTAATCACAGAGAACTCAAAAATAAGTTTTTATAAATTTATGAGTTAGATTTTGATTTTTTTAAAATCATTTATGTGCTAAAATGATATTTATCTTTAAAAAGCAACTTGAGTCACCAAATGAACTCAAAATGCTTTGAAATTTTTATACTGAGGTCTCTAGATCCTAAACAACAGTGGAGATAAAAAATTAAGTTATTTGGTGTTGTATTTTTTAAAATTAATTTTCTTTGTGTTTTAGGGTTGGTGAGGATTAAGTCTATTCTTAATGACTTAATTCATGAAATTATTTTCAAGGGGTCCTCTGGTCATAGTGAACCTTCCAAAATTTTCTTAGAATTTCCTAAGCAACATTCTAACTATCATGATTAATTTATGCAAATAATAGACATAAACTTAAAAAATATGGATCTTTTTCTAGGGACCTACTCTAACTTTGGAAAAATCAGAGGATATTCCCTAAGACTGAGGCAACAACATGCTAAAATTTCAAGTCATGGTGATATTACTACATGCATGGAGAAACAAAACATTCAAAGCAGTGTTTAAATAATTAAATATAAAATATGCATCACATGGACTTAAAATTATTTTCACATTATTCTTCTCTGTTCACTAAGCAAGAGGGTACTTTTATTTTATTTTTATGATTTTTATACACCAAGATATGAATTTTTAAAGCTAGGGTTATTTATTTAAAAAAGAAAATCCCTATTTTTCTATTTAAATGTGCGACGCTGATTGTATCCTAGGAAGCTCCCCAAGCACTCGTGGTGCGCTTTAGTTGGACGCCGCCACCTATGTAGTCGCTGACTCGACAGTTCGTGTAAGGAAACCTTGTCCAGCTCGATCTCTTTCGTTCAATCGAGACATGTGCGATCAGACGAGTCCCCCTCATCGTCCCGGATAGAGTGATCCCGTGACCATCCACACTAAAACCCTAAAATCTCAGCCTAGACTCAACCAAATTACCTGAGGTTTGATCATATCGACTCGTATAAGTGAGACAAACATATCCATACGGTAATTATGTAATTAAATAAAGCCTAATCAAATGGAGAATCCAAATAGACTCGGGAGGAGGAGAGGCTCAATACCTTGGCTTTGAGAAGGGAAGCTTTGATTAAAGAGTCTCGGCACATTTGTTGGGGTCTAGAGAAGCTAGGGATTAAGCCTCTTGCTATGGTGAAATGCCTAGACCCAAATTTGACCAAGACCGATTTTAGGTGTTGGTCTAGAGCTATGCTAGGGGCTCTATGGAAGGAGAATTTGATGGGGTTTTTGCTTCTTTCAATGTTGTGAAGGTGTTGGTGAGTCTAATTTGAGTTTGGTGGAATGTAGAGGTGTGGAGAGCTTTTTCCTGTCTCCGGTAAGGTTTTGAGCTCAAAAATTGGGCTTCGACAAGGGGATTCAGGGCAATGTGATGGTTGGGTTGCACTGAGGAGGTCTCAAAGAGGCTTTTGGATCAATTTGGGGAAGTATCTTAGAGGAATTTTCAGCTCTCCCTCCATGATCGTGGAGCGGAGCATTTTATAAAAATGGCCTTAGGCTTGCTTCCATGGCCAATTGGGGGGTGAAATGTGCTGCCTAGGTGGAGGGCAGAGAGGCTCTAAGCTTCAATTTGGATGATGTGGCCTCTAGGTTTGAATTGGGTTTAATGCCATGGGGGTGGCTCTCAGTTTGGCCATTTTCCGACAACTAGGTCTGCCAGCCAGCCAGGGGAGGTGGCTAGGAAGGCCAGGTGAGCCAGGGAAATATGTCACAATAACTTAATGATTTTTTGTTTTATTTTGGCAAACATATCCAAGGCTTAAACAAATATTGCATTAAATCCATTTATTTAGGGGACCTTTGGTCCATGGCTTTGCTTAAGTGGTTTCATGAGGTTTAGGCTGGTCACTAGAGTCCAACTAATGGCTACGGAGTCATTAACTTGGTGACTTAGGGGTAGTTAGGCCATCTTTAGTGTGGGTCCAAGTGATCAAAACTTGGGTTTGGACTAGGCTAGCCATGTCAATTGACCCAATTGATTGATCAAAATTGTGTATATGATTGTTATAAAGATTTTTGGTGAAGGTTTGAAGTGATTTTGAATTCAATTGGTGAGTCAATTTGTGGGATTTTTGAAATTTGGTCAATTTGGGCATGTAGGGCTAGACATGGGTCTAGGTTGAGTTAGCCTTGGGCTAGTCCAGATTGAATGGTTCACATGATCAAGGGGTATGTTTTGAAGATTTTATATGAAGACGTAGATTGGAAAATTTTGGGGTTAAGGCCCTCAATTTGGTGAAGTTTCGGGACATGGCTAATTTGAGGCAAAATTAGGGATTTTTGGACTTAAGTTGAAATTAAATGAAATTGGGGCTTTACCAAGGCCAATTGAAGGTCAAATTTGATTTGTAGGAATGTTATGAAGATTTTTCAACACAAATTGTGGCAAATTGAGTAGGTCATGGGTTCAATTTGGTGGAACCAAGTCATAGGGCCAAAATTGGGTTTTTGGTTCAGCTCAAAATTGGGTTCAAATCATGGACCAATTGGGCTTGAATTTGGTCTAGATTTGTCACATCAAGGGTGAATTTGAGTTTATAATTGAAATTGGGGGAAATTGAGACCAATTGGATAGACATTTGAGCCAATTTTGGGAAAATATGGGCCTTTAAAGGGCAATTTGGTGGTTTTAGTCCAAAGTAGTCAAATTGACCAAATTGGATCATATGGTAGTTGAGAAAAATGCAATTGGGAATATTTGGGAGGTTTTGGGATTTTTTGGGATTTTTTTGGAATTTTTGGAATTTTGGGCAAGGAGGGGCATTTTGGTAATTTGGCTAATTTTGGTGATTTTGGGTAGTTTGGGTGATTTCAAGGTGTTTGAAATGAGTTTTTTTAACCAACTTGGGTATTTTGGGTAAACTTGAGAATTTTGGCCAAATTTAGGGTCCTAAAGGTATCGAGGTAATTTGGGGAAGTTTAGGGGCAAAAGACTAAGTTGGGTATCTCGGTAGAGTTGGAGTATCAACCACCATCAATAAGTCATGCATCAATGAAAACCCCATTTTGGGTCCTCTATGTAGTGATCTTAGCCAAACCCTAGCCTAGGGCTAATGGGTTTAAAGGACCACCTACATGAGTCTCCCAAAAGTATCAAGGGACCAAATTCAGGAAATTTTGGGTTTAGGATAGTGAGTGATTGTGAGTGTCTTAAGCCCTAGACCAACACCCGGGGTCAATCCTAAGGTCAAGCAGTCCTAAGGGTGACTCAGCTTGAGTTCCCCCATTGTGACCCCACCTACTAAGTGCTATAGGTTATGACTAATATGTGGAACTTCAAGCTGAGTAAAGAGGAGTGTAGAATTTCTAAGGGTGAGGGTTCCTTATCTAGTTTTCTAAGAATAGTCAATAAGAAAGTCCTATGGCTAGACCTTAAGCTACTAAAGAGGAAAAACTAAACCTCAACCAAAAGTGAGGTCAACAGGGACTCATAAGGCTTGATGTTGGCAGACCCAATCGGTCTGTGAGGCTTAATACTCTCCTCATCAGGTCTAAAATCAACTCTTGCATGCTCATAAAGTTTGTAAATGAGATAGATTGAATATTCATATAAATGATAGAGCCGCCATTTATATACATCACTAGCTGAATACAGTAGTTAAGGATGGATCTATCCTTGGTTACTTCACCATGATGGTTTGTTGGAATCATCCTTCTAGAAATAAAACAATGTCAATCCTTAGACACTACATTTATCATAGAAAGGGGAAAGTTAACTTTAACTTCATTTTTTATTTTCCAAGACCCTTTCTCACTAGTTAGAAAAGAAATAACTTCATCTAAGGCTTAATCTGTAGTAGAAAATGATAAAACTTCTATAAACATCTGTAATAGAAAATGTTTATAGATACTAGCATCTATAAACATCTTCTAATTTATAAAACTCATTAATTTTTCTTTGAGTAAACTCCACCCTTTTTGCTCGAATAAAAACAAAATCATCAGAAGCGTCAGGAAGGTTGGCATAAAATTCCATCACAATCCCAACTATCGCATCAGCAGTAAAATAGCAGAAATTTCCCCACTATCGAGCGATAATCAATCGTTCAACTTCTCCTCCTAGATTTTTAAAACCTCGGTCCTGAATCACTTTTTTATTTTCCTGAAGACTATGAAATTGAGCACTTGCTCTGAAGATAATAAATCTTTGCTCGTCATATTCTATTTTCCTTTTGCTTGATCTAGGTGTCATAGGAAATCTAGAAAATTTTGATAAAAATTTTGAATAAATCCCAAAATTCCGAAAAATCAAAAATGTTAACCAATTTAAACTCAAATCCACTAATTAAGAGTTTTTCACTAAAGCATTTTCTCAAAATCTCCCAAATATTTTAAAAATTTTGGATCTAGTCAATGTGAGAAAAATCTTTGGTGAAAATAAAAAATTTTTACTTTAAAGTGTAACTCTTACCTTGAGAATTCAAAGTTCCATTGCCTCTAAATCGCCTCAAATCCACCCAAAATCAAGCACTAGGTGCAAAACCGAAGGCTGAAGGTGACTTAAGGGGTAAAAATGGAGGTTTACGATGAAAATCGTGAATTAAAGGGTTAATTTGCCACTCTCGGGTCGAAGGAGCCGTCGGCGCTGAAGGACCGAAATTCACTATTTTGATTTTTCAAATTTTCAATTTCCTTTCAATTTTTTCAAAAGTTTTTTTTTAAGTATTTTTAAACACAAATTTTATCTAAATTCATAAATACACATTTCACAAACAACAACAAACTAACTTCTATATATGAAAATACACTTTTTACAAACATATTTCACAAATCACAAATTCACACCTTTGAAGTAAATTAATTATAAATTAACCTCGAAATCAAGCCACAACACTAAATGCTGATACAAAACTATACACATAATCAAAGTTCAGAACAAACAAAATCAAACCTAATCAAATGCACACAATTACACTAAACACGTAAACATTTTTAAACAAGTAGAGAATTTACAATCTTCAATCTTTCAGCCTCATCTTCAGTGTTATCACCTCCTTTAATATCTCCCACAGATTGGTAATGAACATATATGTTGTAGAAGGATCAGTATAGGAACTGATCTGTCAAATTTTCTTCCATTCTCCGCTTTTCTTTAAACATCCGAACTAATCTTGCTTCAAAAGTTCCAGTGTGATCAAAATTCTCTTTCCTTCTCTAATCTAGATGATCAAAAAGGTACTTGAGATCTCCTACTGCATTCATAATCTCTGAAGTTCTCTTTCAATTTTCTTCAATTTCTTCTCTAAAGCAAGCGAACTTCCTATTGTTGGTGGCATTAATGGAGATGAAGCATGTGAAGAATGATCAATAATAGCATTTAGTGCTTCATTTACATTACCAACATACTGATCATCAATAGGGATCATGGGCTCCCATGGTAGTAAAATTTTTTTCCAACTTTCATATGGCACTTGGGATTGACTGCAAATCAGAAAAATCGTAGAAGAATGCCCAAGTCCATAAATTGACCCATTCATATAGATTCCCATCACATATTTAAATATAATTGAACCTATATCAATATGTTTTTCCATTTGAGTACACTAGTTTAAAATAACACTCTCCTTGGTGACTCTACTGATCTTCATAGTAGGGAGTAATTTTGCATAAATAAAGAAATGTCATTGCTTCAAAATTGGATTAACTAATGAAGCAGGAAAACTAATATATCCTTTTGTCTCGTACTTCCCACATGTCACTTTCATCCGTCATAAAATTATAAGTATTTTGCATCGAATCTTGTGTAGGAATGAAATTTGCATAATGACAGATTGGAACATTTTCTATCATATACAATTCATTAATCCTCGCAGGAGTAAATAGTACAGCCTTACCTCGTATAAAGACAACTCCTTGGGTAATTCCATGTAAATTTGCTTAGAATTCCTTCACTACATGTAAAATAACCGCAGCGACAGCGTAACACAAAACTCCCATCACATTTACAGAATGATCTTGTTAACTAGAGCACTTGGATTGATCAACCCATGATTAACAAATCCTCTTTCCTTGATCAATCTCTTCTTCGCAATAACTTTATCGTATAATCTCTGTGCATTGAAACTAATAAACTTTATTCTATCGAAAACTCCATACCTTGAAGTACTTCTGGAATTGAAAGTAATGGAAACCAAAAATAAGAAGTTTCTACGCGTCCTAAGAAGTTTTTAGGACTTTAAAAACACCTCCCGGTGGTTATTATGGATTGAAATCTCGCCAAACTCCGCTAAAAGTTGCAGAAACCGTCCAACTGCTCTCGGCGCCACCGACGCTCCCGATGGGCGTTGTGGGCACTGAGATCTGCTTTCTTGGGCACCTTCAGCGCCAGTGGCCAAATTTTTGTGATTTTCATTTTTCGTTCAATTAAATTCCAACTTTTCTTCCAATACTAATATTTGACTTAATTTCTAATAAATGCAATGTGTAGGATTATTATCTACTAATATATATGACACTTAACAAACTAAATAGTAATACATAGACATATAAGTATGGGTTGCCTCCCAAAAAGTGATTGGTTTAACGTCGTCAGCCCGACATACTATTTGTTTAGTTTGGTTAACTTAACATTAAAAATTCTTTAAATTGAGGCATGTGTCATTCATAATAATGTTTCAAACGATGTCCATTAACTTTAAATATATTTCCAGTGTTAGGATCTTTAATCTCAACAGTTCCACAATGATAGACTTTAATTACCTTAAATGGCCCTAACTATCTAGATTTCAGTTTTTGTGAAAATAATCTCAATCTTGTATTATATAATAGAACTTCTTGTTCAGGTTTAAATTTCTTCTTAATAATCTTTTGATTATGCCATATTTTCATTTTCTCTTTGAAGATTTTTGCATTATCATATGCTTCATTTCTAATTTCCTCAAGTTCATTGAGTTGCAATAATCTTTTCTCACCAGCATCTTTTTGATTAAAATTAAATTCCTTAATAGCCCAAAATTCTGTATGCTCTAATTCTACAGGTAAGTGGCATGTTTTTTCCAAATATTAATCTGTATGGGGACATTCCTATAAGAGTCTTATAAGCAGTTCTATATGCTTATAATGTTCTGTCAAGTCTAGCAGACCAATCCAATTTATAAAGATTTACAGCCTTTTCTAAAATGCGTTTAATTTCACGATTTGATATCTCTGCTAGACCACTAGTATGAGGATGATAAGCAGTAGAGAATCTATGCATAATATCATATTTTTTAATTAATTTTTCGATTCTCTTATTCCTGAAATAAGATCCTCCATCAGTAATAATTAATCTCGGCAGTCCATATCTTGTAAAAATATTTTTAATTAAAAATTTAGAAACACTCTGAGCATCACATCAAGGTACATTAATAGCTTCAATCCATTTGGACATATAATCAACAAGTAATATGTATAGGTTTCCAAATGAAGGCATAAATGGTCACATAAAATCTAATTCCCACACATCAAAAATTTCAACTTCTAATGTGTAATTTAGAGGCATTTCATTTCTTCTAGAAATATTTCATACACGTTGACATTTATTGAATGTTTTAATATATTCAATAACATCATTAAAAATAGTAGGCCAATAAAATTCAGCTTGTAAAATTTTATATGCA
This sequence comes from Phalaenopsis hybrid cultivar, assembly GCA_002079205.1. Classification (NCBI taxonomy): domain Eukaryota; kingdom Viridiplantae; phylum Streptophyta; class Magnoliopsida; order Asparagales; family Orchidaceae; genus Phalaenopsis; species Phalaenopsis hybrid cultivar. The sequence goes on along the minus strand of JXCR01032839.1, from coordinate 21,024 downwards.
GTTCTATTTGTTTCAAAATATCCTCCAAATTCAGAATCATGACATCTTTCAATTATCTGTTGAGTTTCTTTATAAGGCACTCTTTACAATTTCTATATAAATATGGGTCATCCCAAAAATAGTCTTTTGAATCATATATCAACTTCTTTAATTGTGGATTTTTTATATCAGGTGGTAGAATATCACTTATAATATAATTCACTATATAAGCATACCACGGTACATCCATTTCATCAATACTATATAATTGTTCATTAGAGAAATTCTCTAAAACTTCATTTGCAAAATTAGTTAATATTTTTATTTCTATTCTAGACAAATGATCAGCATTTGATTATCATTTCCCTTTCTATCAATCACGGTAAAATCAAACTCTTGCAATAGAAGTATCCATCTAATTAATCTTAGTTTAGCATCCTTCTTTTGCATTAAGTATTTAATAGCAGAATGATCTGTGACCCCATTATACATTTAGTTCCAATTAAATAAGGTCTAAATTTATTAAAGGCATAAACAATAGCTAATAACTCTCTTTAAGTAGTGGTATAATTAATTTGAGCACCATTTAGAGTCTTACTAGCATAATATATAACTTTAAAAGTTTTGTCGTGACCTTGTTCTAATAGAGCCCAATAGCATAATCACTAGCATCGCACATTATTTCAAATAGTTTTTCTCAGCCATGTGGTACTATTATAGGTGCAGTGACTAAATTTTTCTTTAATAATTCAAATGCATTTATGCATTCTTCATTAAAATCAAATTTCGTATCTTTTTCTAAAAGTTGGCATAGAGGCTTAGTTATTTTTGAAATTTTTTTTATATAGCATCTATAAAAACCAACAGGTCCTAGAAAACTTCTCACCCCTTTAACATTATTAAGCGGTGGTAATTTTTCTATAGCTTGGATTTTTGTAGGATCTACCTCCATGCCTTTTTCAAAAATTTTATGCCCAAGTACAATACCTTCTGCAATCATAAATTGATATTTTTCCCAGTTTAATACTAAATTGACTTTTTTACATACTTCCATAACTTTTTCTAAATTTATTCAGGCATAATGCAAACAAACTTCCAAATACGAAAAAATCATCCATAAACACTTCCATTCCGTGTTCCATAAAATTACTAAAAATTGACATCATACATCTTTGAAATGTTGCATGTGCATTGCATAGTCCAAAAGGCATTCTAAGAAAAGCAAATGTTCTATATAGGCTTGTAAACATTTTTTTTTCTCTCGATCCTCTGGAGCAATTAGAATTTTATGATAAACGATATATCCATCTAAAAAGCAATAATATTTAGTCTCAGCCAACCTATCCAACATTTGGTCTAGAAAGGCTAAATGAAAGTGATATTTTGTAGTGGTCATATTTAATTTTCTATAATCAATGCAAATTTGCCAACCAGATACTTATCTTATTGGTATTAATTCATTTTTCTCATTTTCTTCAGTAATCACTCCTTTTTTTGGTACATAGTGAATTGGGCTTACCCAAGCACTATCTGAAAGGATATATAATTTCAACATCTAACAATTTTAAAATCTTTTTTTTAACAACTTCTTTCTTTATTGGGCTTAATATTCTCTGAGGATCAGCTTTAGGTTCATGTTGTTCATTTAATAAAATTCTGTGCATACAAATTGAAAGACTAATTCTTTTAATATCTGCTAAAGCCCATCCAAAAGCCATATTATACTTTTTTAACATTTCTATCAACTTTTGTTCCTGAATCTCAGTTAACTCGGAAGATATAATAACAGGCAATGTAGATGATTTTCCTAAAAATACATACTTTAAATGGGTAGGTAATATCTTCAATTCAAGTTCAGGTGGTTTAAGACTTGAAGAAGTAAGATTTTTAATATCATTTTCCATCAAGTTTAACGTTTCAAATTTGCCCTAAATATAATCAAAATCTTCTTCTTTAATTTCATCTTTATTCTCAAAAATTTCTCCTTGCTTAAATTTATCTTCAAATTCATTCTTAAATTGTTCATTACTTAGATGATCAGCTACTTCCATACTGAAACATTCATTATCTTTTTTGATTGCAGGATAGTTCATAGCTTTGACTATATTAAATTTCACTTCTTAATAAATAACTCTCATTATTAATTCTTCTTTTTGTACATCTATTACAGCTCTTCCTGTTGCAAGAAATGGTTTCCCTAAAATAATAGCAAGTTCTTTATCTTCCTCCATATCCAAGACTATAAAGTCTACAAGGAAAATAAATTTGTCCACTTTTACTAGTACATCCTCCATAACTCCTTTTGGATAAGTTATTGATCGGTCAGCTAACTAAAGTGTTACAGTAGTAGGGAAATTTTCTCCCAAATCTAAACGTTTAAAAATTGATAAGGGCATAAGGTTGATACTCACTCCTAAATCACATAAAGCTTTTCCATAAAACTTTTCACCAATTTCACAAGGTATAGTAAAACTACTAGGATCTTTTTATTTTTCAGGAAGTTTTTTCTGAATAATAGCACTACACTCTTCACTGAGTGCAACGATCTCATGATATGTAAACTTCCTTTTCTTATTTAGTACATCCAATAATAGCACTACACTCTTCACTGAGTGCAACAGTCTCATGATCTGTAAACTTCCTTTTTTTTATTTAGTACATCCTTCATAAATTTTACATAAATTGGCATTTGTTCTAAAGCTTCAACAAAAGGAATATTTATCGTTAACTTCTTAAGGATTTCCAAAAATTTTGTAAATTGTTTATTTTTATTCTTCTGCTTCAGTCTTTAAGGAAACAATATTTATCGTTAACTTCTTAAGGATTTCCAAAAATTTTGTAAATTGTTTATCTTTATTCTTTTGTACATCCTTCATAAATTTCACATAACTTGGCATTTGTTCCAAAGCTTCAACAAAACTAATTTAAGGATTTCCAAAAATTTTGTAAATTGTTTATCTTTATTCTTCTACTTCAGTCTTTGAGGAAACAGAGGTGATGGTTTTTCAATAGCACTGCACTCCTCACTAAGTGCAAAAGTTTCATTATCTTCAAACTTCCTTTTTGTGTTGAAAATATCATTCATAAACTTTACATAGCTTAGCTTTTATTCTAAGCTTTCAGCAAATGAAATATTAATGATAAGCTTATTAAAAATCTCCAAAAATTTTGTAAATTGCTTATTCAACTTCTGTTCACGAAGTCTCTTAGGAAATGGAGGTGGTGGTTTTTTTAAGTCAATTTTCAGTAGAGAAATAGGTCTTTCAGAATATTTTGGAGCGTCGTCTTTTTATTCTTCAATTTCTTCTCTCTCTACTTCAGTTTCTTTTTGAATCCTACCTTCCAACTCTCTTCTGCTTCTAAGTTGAACTGCTTTTACTTGTTCTTTATTCTGGTCTTTCAGATTTGTTTTAATATTACTAGGAAGTGTTCCTTGGGATCTATTACTTAATGAATTTGCAATTTGTCCAAGTTGGTTCTTAATATTTCTAATTGTAGTTCCTTGAATTTGTAACTAATTTCTCATTTGTAACATCATTTTTTCTATATATAACTTCTTCTCCTTAAATCGTGTATTACTATTGAAACTTGGAGGATAAGTAAATCTATAATTATTATTCCCTTGGTTGTTTCAGTTTCTCAATGAGTTTCCTTAATTGTTCCCCCATTGCTGATTATTACCACTCATAGTGTTTTTCCAGTTAAAGCTGGGATGGTTCTTCCAACCTGGGTTATAATAATTTGAAAATGATTATTTTTATTATTATGGCATTCAAAGTTTCTAATGATGCTTGAGAATCTACCATTTGGCCTAATGAATTCTCTACAATCATGGAAATTGGTTGAGAAAAATTCATTCCAAATTGGTCTAACTTCCTTAAAATTGTAGAAACTTATCATGGAAATTGGTTGAGAAAAATTCATTTCAAATTGGTCTAACTTCCTTGAAATTGCAGCAGCTTGATTTGCTAACATAGTAAATGCATTAGATTCATGAATATTGACTACTTTCTTTGGATTTGCCCTCTCATAAGGGCATTAAAAATTATTGGTAGTCATTTTTTCAATTAAAGCATAAGCGTTATGAAATGGTTTTGACATTAATGAACCACCAACAGCGACATTGATAATAGATCTAAGAGATTCAATTAATCCATTATAAAAAGTTTGAATTATTAACCAATCTGGTATAACATGGTGTAGGCACTTTCTTAAGAGTTCTTTAAATTGTTTCCATGCTTCATAAATAGATTCCCCTTCAAACTGATTAAAAGATGTAATATCATTTCTAAACTTTGTTGTTTTTTATGGTGAAAAATATTTAGCAAGGAATTTTTGCACTAAATCACCCCAAGTTCATATAGGTCCAAGTGCTAACGAATTCAACCACATCTGAGCTTTATCCCTCAGTGAGAAAAGAAATAAACTAAGTCTTATGGCATCATCTGATACACCATCATATTTAAATGTAGCGCACCATTCTAGAAAATTGATAAGATGTAAATTTGGATCTTCAGTTGGTGATCCCCCAAACTAATTATTTGAAACAATTTGGATGATTACAGGTTTAAACCAAATAAATTAGCTACTATAGTAGGTTTTTGAATACTACAATGAAGTTCATCTACTGTAGAGTTGGCATAATCTCCTAAAGATCTAAACTTCTGATGAATTTCAGCATTTTGATTATTTTGGTTTGTCATTTCTGTAATTTTTTTTTATTTTTCAAGATTTTTAATATTTTTTTAACAATTCTTTCTAATTCAGAATTGCATGGCACTAGTCCTTCAGAACTTGAACTATGCATACACTAACATAAAATAAAAAAAAAATATCACTAACATAAAATAAAAAAAAAATATTACTAACAAAATAAAATACAATAATTGTTAAAGTTTAAATAAGACTTTCTAAAAATATAAATTTTCTTTTAAATCAAATAATATTCATGACAACAGCGCCAAAAACTTGATCCCGACTGTTTATATGCAACAGTATAATAATTNTATATGTATTTATATATGGATATTACGCAAGTATATGTATCATTATCAAGTAATATAGGACTTTTTGATTAAAATCTGAATATCACACTCACAAGAAAATTATGCAATATGCTCTATTGAATAGTAAACTTTCTATTTTAAAAAGTTAATTACTTAAACTAGAGATGTATTTGTAGTAAGTAAAATTCAAATCTTTTTGGTAGTTTTGATATTTTGACAAAATAGTAATAATTTAAAATAACTTGAGTTTTTGTAAAAGAAAAGCACTGAATTTGAAAATATCTTTCTCTTTATCATGAATCAATAATAAGCATAGGAATTATGTTGTGGAAGTATGAAAATTGTGTTGTGTCAAATATGAGCAATTACATTCTTTACCCTTACTAGAGATGTTATAAAGAACATTGGCTAATTTAAAGTTTGAATAGTTCGAGGACCAGTTAGGCAGGGAAGATATTAGCTCTCACTCTAGAGTTCCCTCGATTTCCCCCACCTGAGGGCTAACATCTCGTATCAAAATCTAAAACAATAAACCAAGTTTGGGGCTTTAACCTGTCACTTTAAAGTTCTCTAACTTTATACCCTTCAATGATTATTTCCCTATTTATTTGCACTAAATCATATGATTACATTCTCACTCATACAACCTCATGTGATTCTTTCCAATTATTGACTGAGACAATATTAGCCCAATTCTTACATGTTCTCACAATAAATTTTAATGTCTGAATAGGCTAAATCAAGAAGTAAATGAAGTACATAGAATTGAATCATCACAACTTCTTCTAAAATTAAAGATTAATACTCTCTACAACTTCCATCCAACACTTTAATTACTTATCAGTTTAAGAAGAAAGATAAAGAAAACTACTCATAACCCATGGAGAAAATAAAACCTACTCAGAATCCATGGAGAAAACAAAACCACACTTTAGTTTAAAAGTAGAAATCATTGTCAAATCTCATAATCCATGGAGAAAATAAAATCACACTTTAGTTTAAAAGTAGAAATCATTGTCAAACCAATATTTATGGAGAAAATAAAACCACACTTTAGTTTAAAAGAAGAAATTATTGTCAAACCAACAATATTGTATGGAGAAAACAAAACCATACTTTAGTTTAAAAGTAGAAATCATTGTCAAACCAACAATACATTAATTAAAACTAAAAGTAGTCTTTTAGTAAAAAGTAGAAATCATTGTCAAACCAACAAGAAATCCCGATTAAAATCTTTAATTTAAAAGTAGAAATCATTGTCAAACCAACAAGAAGTCTCGATTAAAACCAAAAGTAGTTTAGACAAAAGATAAAAACTTATCTCAAATCCTCCACCAAACTCTTGAAGTTCCTTTGAATCTCTTATCTTTTACAACACTCTTAACTCTCAAAATAAAACTAAAAACAAAAAGGATAAAGTAAATTTTTGTGGTGCCTGAAAATCTCTCCCTTTTTAAGCACTTTTTAGGACTTCAAACACCCCTTTCAATTGTCTCAACTTCCTTCTTTTATAAATTTTCCAAGAGGTGCCTTGGAAACACTTCCAAATGTGTCTAAATTCGATGTATTCTTCAAGGGATGCCTCCTTTCGCAAGTCTTTTAATAATATTTTTGTTTCTAGTGTTCATAACCACCCTCTTTAGCCAATAGGTGCCTCAAATACCTCTTCAAAATTTGCCCAAATGAAGAAAACCGTCAAATAACTGCCCCTGACGCTTAAGCGCAGGGCCTCTAGCGCTTAGGAGCGTCCTTCTTTGTTTAACCAGCGTTTAAGCGCCGGATCTAGCGCTTAGGCGCCAGAACACTTTAGCACAATTTTCATCTCTTTGCTCCAAATTTGATCATTTTTCACTCCTTTTGACATTTTTCACCTTTTTACTTGTATCTGAAAGAAAAACACACAAATACCTTCCATTAGAGCGCAATATCTCAAAAATATGAATTGAGTCTAAAAGCACTATATATGTTACGTGTATCAGTAGTCACTCGTATGGCTATAAACGTATGTATAGAGTATTTTAAAGTCTCAAATGAAGCATATCCAAATATTTCAACTAAGGGTGTCAGAATGTGACCCAACATATTAACCTAAACTTGGCTCATAAAATTCATATTCAGGTTGACCCAAACTTTTTTGTGGTTTGATTCATGTAAGGATTCCTAACTAGTTTAAATTTTTGGATTGTGCTCTAGTTGTCCGATTGACACTTAACACAAAATTGAGTTAAAATCGGCCCTCCAACCAAAAATTGACCCGAAATCAATAAAAACTTGTCATAATATATGTTATATTTTATGTTAAATAGACTATGAGGGTCAGGTCTGATTGGCGGATTGAATGCAGGTTGGGTTTTGGTTTGACTTTTTGGGTGTTTAATATTCAGGTTTTGTTTAAGTCAAGTAGTTTTGGGTTGGGTCAACTTAGATCTAAGGTCAATTTTAGATTTAAGATGAACCTGATCCACATATTCGATTTGACAAGTCTAATTTCAACGCTAATGTGATTTCTTTTATATCCAATCTATTATTATTCTTTCTTCTATCCCCAAGCCCTCAATATAAGTTGTTCTCCAACTTGAGTGAAATCTTTTAAAAAGGCAGACTTAGGATGATTGAATGATATACATTTATATAAATCTATGTCGAAACTATTAATGATTAACAAATATTGCTCTGGTGCTGAAAATTTAAGAACTAACATTGTTTTGAAAATTATTATGCTAATATTAAATTAAAAAAAATTTAAAAAAAACACTATTATGCTAATGCATGTGGTTCCTTGATGTATTTTATGCAAAATAAAAAGACATTGTAGAGGATAGTATTTTGTAATATTAAAGCAAAATGACTCGAGCCTTAATTTTTTGTGCTTTTTTTTCTCAGCTTGTGATAGAAATTTTAAAACTTGGATCATATAAAAATCCAACTAAAAATTGAAACAAAGTATGATAAAACAAAAGCAAAATAGAAATGTTAGTGGCTTCCATACGTTGTGTGTGTGGTTCAAAACAATAAGATGGAAGCAAGTAGCCAAACCAAAGATAACCATCTAATCCTTTCCCTGGAGATTGCAGAGCCCTCCTGGCTATCGGAAAAGAAGATAAAAGTCAAAAATACATATATGGTTAAAAGTTCTAAATAGAGAAAATATTTACATACATATCATTTTAATTTCTATATATTGACAAATCTAATACCTAAAGTTTTAATTTTTTTTACATATATCATTTTATCTATGCATAAAAAAATAATACATATTTCATCTTTAGAAAGTTAAAACAGTAAATTTTTTATATGATATGAAAATTTTAGAGTATAAAGGTCTTAGATACATAAATACATAGGATTTGGTGGGCATGTAAGTTTGTATATAAAAAATTGGGTGGCATGGACATAAATGCCCCCAAAATAGAAAAGGTAAAAGTGAAAGTGAATAAAAACTTTAGAGTTAGAGAGCAGCGTGATTAGTTGCTTTTGCTTTTCCCTTAATATGCTCCGTCCTCCCTTCCTTCCCTTTATTTCATTTTCATATTCAAACAATTTCGTTACAAATACAATCCGCTTCCATCCCCCTTCTTCGCCGGCCATATACTCTCTTCACACAACGAACATCTCTCACTCCTTCCTCCCTTCATCCCCATAAGCCCATAGACGCTCTTATCGTCATTTTTTGCATTTATATCAAACCGAAGACAATTTCCCCATTCCGTTCCTATGAAGCAGCAATATTGAAGAACCCCCGAGGGTACTTGTAAGACTCCGGCCTTCACTACTGCAGGTAGACTCAGCTTAAAATCGGATTGACTCTGAGAATTTTGCCTGAACATCGTTAAAATTGATTCAAATTTTGCCACGAAGGGAGATTGGAATGAAGCCAAAATTTTGAATGGAAATTTTGTTAGCCGATTTTGGGAAATCAACGGAGAGGCGACCATGAGAAAGGAAATCGGAAGCTGTGCGCAGCCACCTCCGGCAGCCGTATTCCACTCAAGCCGACCGTCCACCACCTGTGACCGCCATCCCAACGAACCCGTCGTCGGATTCTGCGCCGTTTGTCTTCGGGAACGCCTTGAAGCCGTAGCCAAAGCCACAGCCGCCGATGCCCCGCGCAACTCTGCCGCCTCCGGGCTTAAGTCCGTTCTCTCCCTCTCTTCTAGAGTGCGAACATCCAATGCAAACTTCGATCTACACTCTTCCTCATCCTGCCAGCCGGAGCTCCGCCGCAGCAAGTCCTTTTCTGTCTCTCAAATACCCGGCTTCGCCGCTACGTGCGAGCCCCGACGCAAGTCCTGCGATGTCCGAGCTAGGA
>JXCR01032835.1:0-12363 GCA_002079205.1 Phalaenopsis hybrid cultivar | reverse complement strand
ATGTATTGTGCCAACTAGGAGCAATTTTAATTCTCTACCCTGATTCAGTGTTATAGAAAATCGTTGGAAAAACTCAGGTTTACTCCCTAAATTCGTGGTTAGGCTCGGAGGATATTGTCTCTTACTCCAAAGCTCCCATTTCCCTTCCCTTAAAGGCTAACTCTCGCTTTAGTTTTTAAACACTAAGACCAAATTAGGGATTTCAGTCTGTCACCCAAAAAATCTCCAATTCTACACCTAAAAATGTATATTTTCCTATTTATTTACACTTAATTCCATGAATAAAATACTCCTTCATGGAATGAAATGTGATTCTCACGCTGTTGTAGAACTCATACTCCACTTCCTAGATCATATATTTCACAACATATTTTAACAATTCAGTTGGCCAGATCGAAAAGTAAATTAAGAACGGAGTTAAAAAACCATCATAATTTATTTTATATTTTAACTTTGGAACATCCAAATTATCTTTTCATTTCACCGTATCTCAGAGTTGAGAGAAAGATAAAGGAAACTACTCAAACTTCATGAGAAAAATACAACAAAACACAAATTTCATTTATAAAAGAAAGTTCAAACAAAAATAATAAAGAAACAACACTAACCTGAAACTCTTTCTCAAAGCAAATCCCTTGTATCCTCTCTTAGGAAATATAGGAAGAAGAAATCTCTCACTTCTGTCCCTCTCCAACTCTCTTACAAAGAAATTCACACTTAAACTCACCACAAAAACTCGAGACTATAAAGAAAAATAAATGACTAATGGGCTCTAAGTGGCTATATGGAATGTGGAATGGCGTGTAAGAGAGTGGAAAGTAGTTAACAGGTGCGAATGGGTGCAAAGGAATGGAGAAGGGGGCTCTTTTCTTTTCAATTTCGGCTTTAAATAGAGCTTAATGATGATTTTCCAAAATGTGCATCCAAAAACTCTTCAAAAAGCATTCAAGATCATCGAATCTTCTAGGAAANCTTAATGATGATTTTCCAAAATGTGCATCCAAAAACTCTTCAAAAAGCATTCAAGATCATCGAATCTTCTAGAAATAGGGTCTGCACTGACACTAACACCGTCAACGTAGTAGCCATTTTATTAATCTGCGCTCTCTATGAAATGGTGTTATCGATGCCCAGTCTGGCGCCATCGGCACCCTGTCTTACGCCGTCGGCACCTTGTCTGGCGACTTTGGCACTAAACATTTCTTCTAAAGCTCCATTTTGACTCCAAATTCCATTCGTTTTGCTTCCTGTTTGCTCCAAGTCCAAAAAATCAACAACCTGTAATAAAATATGAAAAGTACCTTCCTTTAAAGTTCAATATCACCAAAAATGAGTATAAAATGGGTCTAAAAATGCATATATTTTTGGTTTATCAAAATCCCCCAAACTTAAATGTTACTTGTCCTCAAGTAAGTCCTTTACCACATAAAAAAATGACTCATGATAAAGAATTTAACTTCTAGATTTCTATATTTTAGTCCACTAAATGAAAAGCATAACTTAAGAAAAATGTAAAATAACCCCAGTTAATACTAAAGGTATAAAAATATCTAGCAGTCAAGTCTAAGATTTCTTATTTTCTATTCTTTTCAAGGAAAATTAAAAATTATTCATATTAAAGCCACTTAGAATATCTATATGAAAAAANTTATTTTCTATTCTTTTCAAGGAAAATTAAAAATTATTCATATTAAAGCCACTTAGAATATCTATATGAAAATTATCTTCATGAAACATTACTAGTAAATATGCCTATACATAAATATAAGTTTAGAAAATGTAGCTAAGCCTTCTTCTTTATGTTAATTCAAGTGAAACCAATTTTTAATTAAGCATCTTCTCAAGCTTCTCCTTGCATCTTTTTCTTTTCTTTCCTTTTTCTTTTCCTTGTCTTTTCCTTTCAGGATCATTTTCAATCCTTTTTTTATTTTTTATTTTCTTTTCTTTTCATGTGAGGATTACTATATCTGGACAACTTTTAATAATTTTTAACTTCACTATCTTTTTGTTTAAGTTAAAAACTTTTCACATTTCTTCTCTTATAAATTTATAATAGCTTTAAAGATTTTTCATAAAGTTTTGTTCTTTTCTTCTTACATGAATCTCTAAGATTTTTAATACTTAAAAAATACAATTTTCTTTACTTAAAATAGAAAAACATAGTATTATTCTCTCATACCAAATATATTAATCTCTAAAATTAACCTTTATTATTTAAAAGTTTTACTTAAGTTTACTATATATTTAGAAACACAAATATATAAATCAAAAGTTACCCTCTAATACCAAAGGTCATGTTAAATTTCAAAAANTCTCTAAAATTAACCTTTATTATTTAAAAGTTTTACTTAAGTTTACTATATATTTAGAAACACAAATATATATATCAAAAGTTACCCTCTAATACCAAAGGTCATGTTAAACTTCAAAATNAAAGTTTGAATAGTTGTGAAGACCGGCTAGACAGAGAAGATACTAGCTCTCAGATACTAGCTCTCACTCTAGAGTTCCCTCGATTCCCTCCACTTGGGGGCTAACATTTTTGTATCATAACCTAAAACAATAAACCAAGTTGGGGGCTTTAACTAGTCACTTTAAAGTCATTTAACTCTACACCCATCAATGAATATTTCCTTATTTATTTGCACTCAATCATATGAACTACATTCTCATTCATACAACCTCATGTGATTCTTTCTAATTGTTGATTGAGACAATACCAGCCCAGTTCTTACATGTTCTCACAACAAATTTTCACATCTGGATTGGCTAAATCAAGATGTAAATGAAGTTCATGGATTTAAATCATCACAACTTCTTCTAACATTAAAGATCAATACTCTCCAGAACTTCCATCGAAAACTTAATTACTTATCATTTTAAGAAGAAAGATAAAGAAAACTACTCAAAAGAAATCATTGTCAAACCAACAACAAGTCTTGATTAAAACGAAAAGTAGTCTAAAACAAAAAGATAAAAAACTTATCTCAAGTCCTCCACCAAACTCTTGAAGTTCCTTTGAATCTCTTCACTTTTACAATCACTCAAAACAAAATAACAAAACGGATAAATTAAACAAAAAGTTATTCCTGAAAATCTCTCAGAACTAACTCCCTAGAAAGGAACATTCAAAACTTGCCAATATCTTTAGGACTCTTTTCTAAATGATCTAGCCTTGGGATCTCTTCAAAATGTGTCTTGATTCGATGTATTTGCCCAAGAGACACATCCTTTGATGATAACTTTTATCCATGGTGGTTACAACCACCTATTAAGCCAATGGGTGCCTCAAAAACTTCTTTGAAATTCGTAAAAAGTGATTTTACTCGTCTAGTAACTACCACTGGCGCTTAAGCGCGGGGTGATGGTGCTTGGCGTGACCTTCTCTTTTGCACAAAAAATCTTTTGCACAATTTTTCACTTTGTGCTCCNCTCAGAACTAACTCCCTAGAAAGGAACATTCAAAACTTGCCAATATCTTTAGGACTCTTTTCTAAATGATCTCTTCTTTCTTTTATAGTTTTCCAAGAGATGCCTTGGGATCTCTTCAAAATGTGTCTTGATTCGATGTATTTGCCCAAGAGACACATCCTTTGATGATAATTTTCATCCATGGTGGTTACAACCACCTATTAAGCCAATGGGTGCCTCAAAAACTTCTTTGAAATTCGTAAAAAGTGATTTTACTCGTCTAGTAACTACCACTGGCGCTTAAGCGCGGGGTGATGGTGCTTGGCGTGACCTTCTCTTTTGCACAAAAAATCTTTTGCACAATTTTTCACTTTGTGCTCCAAATTTGATCCTTTTTCACTCCTTTAAGCATTTCTTTCCATTTTTACTTGTATCTGCAAAAAAAACACAAATATACCTTCCATTAAAGCGCAATATCTCTAAGATAGGTATAAAAATGTGTCTAAAATTACTATATATTTAAGGTGTATCAGCAGGCCCAATAGGTTTTAGAGGTTCAATCCTCTCCTCATCCATTCTAAAATCAACTCTTGCCTATTAACTTAGTGTGAAGATCAAGGCAGGGTGTGCTAAACCACCAGTACTCTCTTCTAAAGCAATAGAACAGTGTTTCTATGAACAATAGAGCCTACATCTATCCTTCTCATCTGCTGGATACAAAAGTTCAAGATGGTTCTATCCTCTATAGCCTCACTATGATGATTTGTTTGTATCATTCTACTAGAAATAAAGCAGTGTTAGGCCTTAAAAACTACATTTAACATAAAAGAAGAAACTTTACCTTAACATCATTCTTCACCTTCCAAGCTCCTCTCACATCAGTGAGAGAAGAAATAACTTCATCTACGGCCTCATTTGCAGTAGAAAATAATTTGTACTGGTAGTTGTACACATCCTCTAACTGATAAAATTCATTAATTCTTCTTGGAGTAAATTCTACCATTTTCCCATGAACAAAAACGTAGTCTTCAAAAGTTTCTTTAAAGTCGGCATAGAACTCCATCACTACACCAATAATAGCCTCAATAGTAAAGTAACAAAAATTCTCCCACGGTCGAGCATTAATTAATCTTTCGACTTATCCACCCAAAATTTTAAATTTGCAATACAGAATTACTTTCTTAGTTGAAAATAGACTATTGAAACANTAAAGTAACAAAAATTCTCCCACGGTCGAGCATTAATTAATCTTTCGACTTATCCACCCAAAATTTTAAATTCGCAATACAGAATTACTTTCTTAGTTGAAAATAGACTATTGAAACTAATTTTAGCCTTGTAGTTGACAAAATTTTTTATCATCAAAATCCATCTTTCTCTTTCCCTTGCTCATTCTCGGTGCCATGATAATCTAAGAAAATTTGATAAAATTCAAATAAATTCCCAAAAAATCTGAAAATCACAAGGTGGAACATTTTAAACTTAAATCTACTAAGTAAGAGTTTTTCAACAAAGGATTTTCTCAAAATCTTATAAAAAAATTTTCAAAATTTTGAATCTCAGTAATGTAAGATAAATCCTTGGTGAAAATAACAAATTTTGAGTTCAAAGTGTAGCTCTTACCTAGAGAAGATGAAATCCAAACTTCGTGTGCCTTAAAATTGCCTCAAATCCAAGCAATAGTAAGCCCTAAGTGTGAAAACCGGAGGTTGAAGATGACTAAAAGGGTAAAAAAGGTGTTTATACCGTGCAAATCATGAATTTTAACGGATTTGGGGAATGTCGGGTCGAGGGAGCTGTCAGCGCCAGTAGCCAAAAATTCACCTTTTCAATTTTACAATTTTTAACTTTCTTTCAATTCACTCCAAATTCTATTTAGTCTTTTCAAACATTAATTTTTATTTTAAAATAATTCACAAACAAGCCCTTTCACAAAGAACACTAAACTAACTTTTATATATGAAAATAGACATTTTACAAATACATTTTTCTAATCACACTTTCACATACATAAAGCAAGATAAATTATAATTCAGCATCGTAATCAAACCATAACACTAGAACGCTGACAAAAAACTATACACACAATCAAAGTTAATAGAGTCTAAAGTAAAGTAAAGTAAAGTAAAGTAAATCCACACAATCACATTAAAAACATAATTACTTTAAAATATTAGAGAGTCCAACTTCTTCAATGACTTTGCTTCATCTTCAGTGCTTTCTTCTCCTCTAATATCTCCCACAGACTGGTAATGGACGTACAAATTATAGAAGGGACGGTACGAGAATTGATCAGTCAAATTTTCATTTATCCTTCCATTTTTCTTAAAAATCTGTACCAATCCTACTTCAATTGTTTCAGTGTGTCCAAAGTTCTCCTTCATCCTCCAATCTAGGTGATAAAAAGGTAACTAAAATTTCCTAATGTATTCATAATACTTTGAAGTTCTCTTTCTATTTTTGTCATTTTCTTCTCCAACGTTTATGAACTTCCAACTTTGTAGGGTATTAGTGGTGCTGAAGCATGTGATGAATAATCCAAGACAATATCCAATGCTTCATTTCCATTTCCAATATAGCTGTCATCAATAGGAATCATGGGCTCCCAAGGTAATAAAAATTTCTCCCAACTTTCATATGGGACTTGAGATTGACTGCAAAGTAAGTAAATTGTAGAAGAATGCCCCAATCCATATAGCCCATTCATAATAATACCCATAATAGATTTGAAAATAATTGATCCCACATCAATGGGCTTTTCCAATTGAATGCAATAGTTTAAAATGACACTTTTTCTTGTAACTCTACTAATCTTAATGGTAGGGAGTAATTTTGCAGATATAAAGAAATGCCATTATTTTGATATTAGATTAAGCAGTGAAGCGGAGAAACTAACGTATCCCTCATCTCTGATTTCCCAATTATCATTTTTATCCGTCAGAAAGTTATATACATCTTGCATCATATCTCTCATTGGGATAAAATTTGTATAATAACAGATTGGAACATTTTCTATCATATACAATTTATTAATTCAAACCGAAGTAAATGGTACATCCTTACCTCGAATGAAGAGACTCCTTAGGTAATTTCATGTAAGTTAGCATAGAATTCCTTTACCACTGGTACAATAACTGCAGTTGTGGTGTAGCATAGAACTTCCCAACTTTTTTTTACAATGATTTTCTCAATCTATGAACTTGGATTACTCAATCCATGATTGACAAAGCCTCTCCCCTTGATAAGTCACTTTTTTGTAATGACTTTGTTGTATAATTTTTGCACGTTAAAATTTATAAAATTTATTCTATTGAAAGCTCCATACCTGGAAGTATTTATGGAATTGAAAGCCATGGATTTCAAAATTTGGAAGTTTTTGGTCATCCAAGGCAGTTCTTAGGCCTTTAAAAACACCTCTCGGTGATTATTTAGGAATGCAATCTCGTTAAAGTCTTCCAGTTTAGTACTGAAAGCACAAAATTGCTCGGGAAGCCGTCGACACCGATGACGCTATCGACACCATGACCTGTGTAGATGGGTGCCATCGGTGCCAGAGGCCAAAGGTGCGTATCTTATTTTTTTGTTCAATTCAATTCTAAATTTTTCCTAAAACACTAATATTTGTTGTAATTTATGATATTAAAAATTGTGTAGGAATCAAACCTATTATTATTTCCTAAAAAAACTTCTTAAACAAAATAACAATATATAGATATATGGGTTGCCTCCCACAAAGCGCTTGGTTTAAAGTCATCAGCTCGACGTACCATTGCTTAATCAGGATGATTTAACATCAAAATTTCTTTAAATTATGGCATGTGTCCTTCATAATAATATTTCAATCGATGTCCGTTAACTTTAAATATCTTTTCATTTTTATGATCTTTAACAATAACAGTTCTATAATGATAGACTTTAATCACTTTAAAAGGTCCTAACCATCTCGATTCCAGTTTTCCTGAAAACAACCTCAATCTTGTATTATATAATAAAACTTCTTGTCCAGGTTCAAACTTATTTTTAATGATTTTCCAATAATGTCATATTTTCATTTTCTCTTTATAGATTTTTGCATTATCATATGCTGCATTTCTAATCTCCTCAAGTTCATTGAGTTGCAATAATCTTTTCTCACCAGCATCTTTCAGATTAAAATTAATTTTTTTAGTAGCCCAAAATGCTTTTTACTCCAATTCTATTGGTAAGTGACATGTTTTTCCAAAAATAAGTCTATATGGGAACATTTCTGTAGGAGTCTTATAAGCAGTTTTGTATCCTCATAATGCAGTATCTAACCTAGTAGACCAATCTAATTTATAGGGATTTACAGTTTTTTCTAAAATTCATTTTATTTCATGATTTGATATCCCTGCTAGACCACTAGTTTGAGGATGATAAGCTGTAGAGAATCTATACATAATATCAGAATTTTTAATCAATTTCTCAATTCTATTATTCCTAAAATGGGATCATCCATCTGTAATAATTTCTCTCGGCATTCCATATCATGTAAAAATATTTTTATTTATAAATTTAGAAACACTCCGAGCATCACATTTAGGTACAACAACAGCTTCAATCCATTTGGACATATAATCAACAACAAGTAATATATATAAATTTCCAAATGAATGCATAAATAGTCCCATAAAATTTAATCCCCACACATAAAATAATTTCAACTTCCAATGTATAATTTAGATGCATTTCATTTCTTCTATAAATATTTCCAACTCACTGACATCGATTGCATGTTTTAATATATTCATTAACATCTCTATAAAGAGTAGGCCAATAAAATCAAGCTTGCAAAATTTTATATGTAGTTCTATTTTTTTTAAAATGTCTTCCAAATTCAAAATCATGACATCTTTCAATTATTTGTTGAGTTTCTTCATAACGCACACACCTCCTCATACTTAGATCTTTACATTGTTTATATAAATATGAGTAATCCCAAAAATAAAATTTTGAATCATATGTAAATTTCTTTAATTGTTGATTTTTAATATCTGGTGGTAGAATATCACTTACAGTATAATTTAATATATCGGCACACCACAGTATATTCATTTCATCAATATTATATAATTGTTCATTAGGGAAATCTTTTAAAATTTCATTTGCAAAATTAGTTAATATTTCTTTTTTTAGTATAGACAAATGATAAAGTATTTGATTATCATTTTCCATTATATCCACTACAATAAATCAAACTCTTGCAATATAAGTATCTATCTAATTAATCTTGGTTTAGCATCCTTCTTTTGCATCATGTATTTGATAGCAGAATGATCTGTATGCACTATACATTTGGTTCCAATTAAGTAACGTCTAATTTTATCAAAGGCATAGGCAATAGCTAAAAACTCTTTTTCACTACTAGTGTAATTAATTTGAGCAACATTTAGAGTCTTACTAGCCTAATATATTACTTTAAAAACTTTATTCTCATTTTGTCCCAAAATAGACCTAATAACATAATCAATAGCATCACACATTATTTCAAATGATTTATTCCAATCAGGTGGCACTATTATATGTGCAATGATTAATTTTTCTTTAAATAATTCAAATACTTTTATTCATTCCTCATTAAAAGCAAATTTTGTATCTTTTTTTAAAAGTTGGCATAATGGCTTCATTATTTTTGAATTTTTTTTTTATGGAACGCTTGTAAAAACCAACATGACCTAGAAAACTTCTTACCCCTCTAACCGTAGTAGAAGGTGGTAATTTTTTAATAACTTAAATTTTTGCAGGATCTACTTCCATGTCATTTTTAGAAATTTTATGCCCAAGTACAATTCCTCCTGCAACCATAAATTGACATTTTTCCCAATTTAGTACGAGGTTAATTTGTTCACATAATTCTAGAAATTTATATAAATTATTTAAACATAATTCACATGAAGTCATGAATACAGAGAAATCATCCCTAAATACTTTCATTCCATGTTCAATCAAATTACTAAAAATTGACATCATACATCTTTGAAATGTCGCAGGTGAATTGTGTAGTCTAAAAGGCATTCTACTAAAAGCAAATGTTCCATAAGGGCTTGGAAATGATATTTTTTCTTGATCCTCAGGAGCAATTGGAATTTGATGATACTCGATATATCCATTTAAGAAGTAGTAATATTTGTTTCCACCCAATCTATTCAACATTTGGTCTAGAAAGGGAAAAGGAAAGTGATCTTTCTTGGTGGTCATGTTTAATTTTCTATAGTCTATACAAATTGGCCAACCAGTAACTTGTCTTATTGGAATTAATTTATTTTTCTCATTTACTTCAACAGTCACTCCTCTCTTTGGAACACAGTGAATTGGACTCACCCAAGCACTATCTGAAATAGGATATATAATTCCAGCATCTAACCATTTTATGATTTTTTTTTAACAACTTTTTTTATTATTGGGTTTAATCTCCTCTGAGGTTCATATTTAGGTTCTTATTTTTCAACTAATAGAATTTTGTGCTTACAAAATGAAGGACTAATTTCTTTAATATTTGCTAAAGTCCATCCAAAAGATTTTTTTATATCTTTTCAACATTTCTATTAATTTTTGTTCTAAAATTTCTATTAACTCAAAAGATACAATAATAAATAATGTAGATGAATCTCCTAAAAATACATCTTTTAAATGGTTAGGTAATACTTTCATTTCAAGTTCAAGTGCTTTAATACTTAAAGGAATACAATTTTTATTATCATTTTCCAACAAATCTAAAGTTTTAAATTTATATTGAATATAATCTAAAATCTCTTCTTTTATTTCATTCTCATTCTCACTAAATTCTTCTTGCTTTAATTTTTCTCCAAACACTTTCTTAAATTGCTCATTACTTAGATAATCAGTAACTTCCATCCTAAAACAATCATTATCTTTTTTAATTGCAAGATATTTTGTTACTTTTGCAATATTAAATGTTACTTATTGATCATTAACTCTCATTATTAATTCTTCTTTTTGCATATCTAACACAGCTCTCCTTGTTCCAAGTAATGGTCTCCCCAAAATAATAGGAATCTCTTTATCTTCCTCCATATCTAATTCTATAAAGACTACAGAAAAAAATAAATTTATCCACTTTTACTAATACATCTTTTATAATTTCTTTAGGATAATTTATTGATCGATCAGCCAACTGAAGAGTAATAGTAGTAGGGGAAATCTCTCCCAAATCTAAAAGTTTAAAAATTGAAAGAGACATATAATTGATACTAGCTTCTAAATCACATAATGCTTATCCAAAACACTTTTCACCAATTCCATAAGGTATAGTAAAACTACCAGGATATTTTAACTTTTTAGGAAGCTTATTTGGATTAATAGCACTACACACTTCACTGAGTGCAACAGTCTCATGATATGCAAACTTACTTTTCTTATTTAGTATATCTTTCATAAATTTTACATAACTTCGCATTTGTTCCAAAGCCTCAATGAAAAGAATGTTTATTGTTGACTTTTTAAGGATTTCATAAATTTTTATAAATTATTTAACTTTATTCTTCTGGTTCAATCGTTGAGGAAATGGTGGTAGTGGTTTTTCTGAAGGAACTTATATTTGTTCATTTTCATTGTGGTCACTTTCAATCTCTTATTTCTCCTCATCAACTTCAGTTTCTCTTTGGATTCTCGTTTCAACTTCTTTTCCACTTTGTAATTGAATAACTTTAATTTTCTCCTTATTTTGATCTTTTGGATTAACTTCCACATTACTCGGATGATATCTTAAAGGCCTGTTACTAAGTGCAGTAACAATATGTACTAATTGATTTTCAATATTTCTAATAGCAGCCACTTGATTTTGTATTTAATTTCCATATTCAACATTACTTCATCCATTGTCAACCTCTTTTCCTTACCTTGTGGGTTAGAGTTAGAGTTAAATCCAAGAGGATAATAAGGTCGATAATTAGGATTTTCTTGGTTGTTTAAATTTTTTTAGGGGTTCATCGAATTGTTATTCTACTTAAAATTAGGGTGATTTTTACACTCAGGGTTGTAATAATTAGAAGATGGATTCTTATTTCGATTATTTATAACATTCAAAGTTTCATAAGATGATTGAGTATCAATTATCTACCCTAGTAAATTTTCCTTTAATACTGGTGGTATTTGAGAAATTTTCACTCCAAGTTGATCAATCTTTTTCAATATAGCAGCAATTTGAGATGCTAAAATAGATATTGTATCAGAGTCATAAATATTGGCTACTCTCTTTGGATTTACCCGTTGAGAGGGCCATTGAAAATTTTTAGTAGTCATTTCTTCTATTAAAGAGTATGTTTCATCAAAAGGTCTTGACATTAATGATCCTCCTGCAGCAACATCTATAATAGATCTAAGTGATCCTACTAATCCATTGTAAAAAGTTTTAATTTTTAACCAATCTGGTAAAGCATGGTGTGGACATTTCCTAAGGAGATCTTTAAATCTTTCACAGACTTCATATATCAATTCCTCTTCAAACTAACAAAAATATGTAATATCATTTCTAAGCTTAGCAATTTTTGAAGGGTGGAAAATATTTAGCCAAAAATTTTATGATAGTTCTCCCTGTGTTCTGATAGATCCAGGGGCTAATAACTTTAATCATTCTTTAGCTTTATCCCTTAATGAAAAAGGAAAAATTTTAAGCATAACAACATTATTAGACACTCCATCATGATTAAAATTAGCACATATTTCAAAAAAACTAGCAAAACGTAAGTTAAGATCTTCAGTAGGTGTTCCTCCAAATGGATTATTTTGTTTCATTTGGATAGTAGTATGTTTGCACTCAAATGAATTAGTAGCAACATCAGAATTTTGAATAGTTAAGTGAAGTTCCTCTGTCGTAGGATTAACATAATCTTTTAATATAAGGTCTTTCTCGATTTTCATTTATTTTATTATATAATTTATTCACCATTTTGTTCAAATTTTTAATTATATTTT
>JXCR01032833.1:77857-96669 GCA_002079205.1 Phalaenopsis hybrid cultivar | reverse complement strand
TCCTGATAGATGTAGGTGATTTTGCGTCGAACCACGTAAATCACATCGTGTTTGATTGATTGTTTGTTTTGTGATATTTTTTGTTGAATTGTTTTGCATAATAATTATATTAGAGTTAAAAGTTAGTGTGATTCCGGCAGCGGGCAACTGCGATTTTGATGAATCACAGACAAAGGAAATAGATCAGATGTATTTCAACATCCACCATGGCAGTGAAAAACGGCATCGATCCATCAGTTGGTTATGCATCCCATTAAGATCAACGTGACAAGATTTGAAGATAAAGAAAACTTTGACATATGATAGTGTAAGGTGATGGATGTGTTGTGCTCTTTGAATCTGAAAGTTCTTGAACATCCTGAGGAGTTGTCAGAAAGAGATTAGTTGAAGAAGAACCAGAGTACTAGAGGCTTGTTCTGAAATTGTTTACCTCAGGAGAACAAATATGAGGTGATGATGGAGACTTGTGCAGAAAAATTGTGGAGGATAATGGATAAAAATTATCTCATGAAGAGCGAGAAGAATTGTCTCCATATGAAGCGTACACTCTACATTTTTCAGATAGGATGTATTGTTACTATTGATGAGCTCTTAAATGATTTTACAAAGCTTTTAGCTAATCTATTAAATCTAGATGAGGAGGTTGGAGATGAAGAAAATGAACTTCTTTTGTTGAATTCACTTCGAATAAGTATGGAAACTTCATGACAACACTCATTCATATGAATGAGGTCTTGAATTATGGTGAGGTGACTACAATATTGTTCAACCATGAGTTTTATCAAAAGGACAAGAAGTCAACAAAGATGGAGTTGGTTAAGACACACTTTAACATGACAGATTTGATAAGAAAAATAATTAGACACAGAAGGGTGGCAACGACGATATTTCTCAAAAGTGGGACAAGTCTCGTGGGTTTAGTTTTAGCAAAAATTAGCGTGCTTATTTTTTAGAGATTGTTCATTGGAAGAAATATCATCTAAAGTTGAAGAAGAAGAGAAAAGGTGTTTTCTCTGAGGTGAAAGCCAATCTTATGTGGAGAGATGTGATAAGGCAGATTCAGATGCATAGTTATATGCAATTTCTCATATTTTGTGCAGAGATGATTCATACTGAATTTTAGACATATATTTTATCTATAATATTTGTCCCCATCGAGAGTGGCCTAACAACTATGGGTAATAACCAAGCTTGTCATATTATTAGTATAAGGAGCATCTTTATCATGATGCATGTTAGTAATGTGAGAGAATATATTGATGCTAGTCTGTTCCAGATATCAAGAAAAAAAATTTAATGTCAGCACATATTTTAGAGTCCATGGGACATAAACAAGTTATTAAGATGAGAGTTCTGAAGATATGTTGTGGATCACTAAATGAAGCAAGTTTATCATGATAATCTTTAAATTTTTAGGGCAGTGCATTGAATAGAACAAAAGTTATTATTGATGATTCTTCTGACATCACTACATTATGACATGTGCAACTAGCTCATGCTAGAGAGGCTTCACTTTAGAGTTTGGTGAAAAAAGGATTAATCAAATATTGAACACCTACAAGTTCAATTTCTATGAACATTATGTGTTTACTGATAAGAAATTGTATCCTTTTGTACTATCATCTAGAATACAAAAGGTATTTTAGATTATGTTTACACAGATATTTGAGAACCAACATAGATGACATCATTCCACTAATGAAGATAGTATTTTTTTTTATTATTGCTTTAAATATATTTAGGTATACACCATAAAGCACATGAATAAGGGGCTAGAGATTATCATGATGACTTGGAAAGTGGATTGAAGTTTATATCAATAAAAAGATTCAGTTTATCAAATCAGATAATGGAGGAGAATACATATCAAATGCGTTCTTGTAAGTATATATATATGTCTCATATTTTTTATGTAATGTGAAAGATTTGGGTGACACTATATATATGTCGATAAAATAACAAAGGCACAAGTAATATATTGAGAATCATTATTTTTCGACGGGTCTTAGCTAATAATGTTGTAATAGAAGCTTATTTATAAAAAAATGGGGTAAATAAGTCATTTTCTATTATTTAGTAGTATGTCATAATTCTTTCTTATTTATAGGAGGGATTATGATTGATTTTTATACGTGGAGTTGTAAGTCTAGTTTGAGCTGTCTTTTCTTTCTTCGTACCCGTTAATAATGGAATAACCCCTTCCTGATAGATGTAGGTGATTTTGCGTCGAACCACGTAAATCACATCGTGTTTGATTGATTGATTGTTTTGTGTATTTTTTTCTGAATTGTTTTGCATAATAATTATATCAGAGTTAAAAGTTAGTGTGATTCCGGCAGCAGGTAATTGCGATTTTGATGAAGTCACAGACAAGGGATATAGATCAGAGGTATTTCAACATCCACCATGGCAGTGAAAAATGAGATCGATCCATCAGTTGGTTATGCATCTCATTAAGATCAATGTGACAAGATTTGAAGATAAAGAAAACTTTGACATATGATAGTGTAAGGTGATGGATGTGTTGTGCTCTTTGAATCTGAAAGTTCTTGAACATCCTGAGGAGTTGTCAGAAAGAGATTAGTTGAAGAAGAACCAGAGTACTAGAGGCTTGTTCTGAAATTGTTTACCTCAGGAGAACAAATATGAGGTGATGATGGAGACTTGTGCAGAAAAATTGTGGAGGATAATGGATAAAAATTATCTCATGAAGAGCGAGAAGAATTGTCTCCATATGAAGCGTACACTCTACATTTTTCAGATAGGATGTATTGTTACTATTGATGAGCTCTTAAATGATTTTACAAAGCTTTTAGCTAATCTATTAAATCTAGATGAGGAGGTTGGAGATGAAGAAAATGAACTTCTTTTGTTGAATTCACTTCGAATAAGTATGAAAACTTCATGACGACACTCATTCATATGAATGAGGTCTTGCATTATGGTGAGGTGACTACAATATTGTTCAACCATGAGTTTTATCAAAAGGACAAGAAGTCGACAAAGATGGAGTTGGTTAAGACACACTTTAACTTGACAGATTTGATAAGAAAAATAATTAGACACAGAAGGGTGGCAACGACGATATTTCTCAAAAGTGGGACAAGTCTCGTGGGTTTAGTTTTAGCAAAAATTAGCGTGCTTATTTTTTAGAGATTGTTCATTGGAAGAAATATCATCTAAAGTTGAAGAAGAAGAGAAAAGGTGTTTTCTCTGAGGTGAAAGTCAATCTTATGTGGAGAGATGTGATGAGGCAGATTCAGATGTATAGTTATTTGCAATTTCTCATATTTTGTGCAGAGATGATTCATACTGAATTTTAGACATATATTTTATCTATAATATTTGTCCCCATCGAGAGTGGCCTAACAACTATGGGTAATAACCAAGCTTGTCATATTATTAGTATAAGGAGCATCTTTATCATGATGCATGTTAGTAATGTGAGAGAATATATTGATGCTAGTCTGTTCCAGATATCAAGAAAAAAAATTTAATGTCAGCACAAATTTTAGAGTCCATGGGACACAAACAAGTTATTAAGATGAGAGTTCTGAAGATAATTTGTGGATCGCTAAATGAAGCAAGTTTATCATGATAATCTTTAAATTTTTAGGGCAGTGCATTGAATAGAACAAAAGTTATTATTGATGATTCTTCTGACATCACTACATTATGACATGTGCAACTAGCTCATGCTAGAGAGGCTTCACTTTAGAGTTTGGTGAAAAAAGGATTAATCAAATATTGAACACCTACAAGTTCAATTTCTATGAACATTATGTGTTTACTGATAAGAAATTGTATCCTTTTGTACTATCATCTAGAATACAAAAGGTATTTTAGATTATGTTTACACAGATATTTGAGAACCAACATAGATGACATCATTCCACTAATGAAGATAGTATTTTTTTTTATTATTGCTTTAAATATATTTAGGTATACACCATAAAGCACATGAATAAGGGGCTAGAGATTATCATGATGACTTGGAAAGTGGATTGAAGTTTATATCAATAAAAAGATTCAGTTTATCAAATCAGATAATGGAGGAGAATACATATCAAATGCGTTCTTGTAAGTATGTCACAGAGTTGGTATGGAGCACCACTTTGTTATTTAAGAGAAAGTGCAATAGAATGGGGTGGTGATGGATGAAAAATTTACCAGGAAGTAAGTTAGTCAATCATGCAAGTATACGTCAGAAAATCTCTAGTTTACTAAATTTTGTGAACCTATCTTGGCGTGATCACAACAGGAGGTTGAAATCCTAAAAATCCTAATAGAAAAAGAATGTGATCATAGAAAAAAACATACAAAAAATAGATAAGTTTTGGTGTTCTTCAAGATTGATGAGGCTTGTCCCTCTGTAATTTGGGTATCGTAAAGTTTTATGGTTTTTCTTAATATTTTTCTTTGTGATAGTTGTCAACCGGAATAACATTCTTCTTAAGCGCATGCCTAGGTTAAAACCCGTAATTTAAGTATTTCTTAACATTATGGTGTTTCGTAGGATTCTTCTGATCCTCTATCAAGGCTGCAAAATCCTACGGAATATGTATATCCTTTCAAGATGTTGTGGTTAACCTTTTCATTCCACTGCGCAACAGGCAGGGGTCATAGACCACAAATGATTTTAAAATTCTGATTGGACAAACTGAGTAAATGAAATCCAAAATGTTAACAAAGAACATAAAGCCATGAAAGCATGAAAATGGCACATGAAAAACATATTGAAAAACCATGATAAAACCAGTAACCCTACTTCACAAAGATATAAAAGATAATTTAGCCATGCATAGTAGAGGAAATCATAGACATAAATGCCATGTAGATAATCATTCTAAGAAATACAGAGTAGTAAAACATGCAATAAGACTAGTTCTCTCCACTAAGGTAGAAGATCTTTCCCTCTCTCTCTCATACAAAACTCTTAAAGAAAACATAAAGAGAAAGGGAAAGAGAAGATATAATAATGACCCCTAAAGTTTTTAATCCAAAGACAAGAAGAAACCTTTAGGGGAGAACTCTTTCACACCAAAATCCTTCTCCTCTTACAACCTTCTGCTTCTCAAGATGTGTTGGGTTAAATGCTACCTTTAATTCCTAAAATTCATCCTTTTTTTTCACCCCTAAATTGATAATATTCTCTTAAAGTAATATTATTTCTCAACATGGACTAAGAAGATGTTTGGAGCTCTCATGTGGCTTCCAAATTCTTTAACTCGATTATATAAATGCTATAAAAATATTTGAATTTCATTTCACGGTAGGATTTTTGTTAATTTCTACTAACCTAGTCATTTCTTTAATTCCCTTCTTCCCAAACCTAAGCAAATCTCAAAACACTTAATCTAGTGTAATTAAAATACTTTCATTTCCCAAAGTCATTTTTAAATCAATTAAGATCCAACTAATTAACCTAACATCCCTTAACCTTTTTCCTGAATATAATATCTTAAAGGTTTCATTAATAAGTTCTTCAGTCCAATTATTTAAGAGGTAACCAAAACACTAATTTTTTATTTTTATGCTCACCTCAAGCTTCTTTTATGTGCAATTGACCACTTGTTTTTTTTTTTAAATTAGGTCTTTCACAATTCTTTACATTTTTTTTTTCTTTTTACTTATTTTTTTTCATTCCACAAGGAATTAATATATCTTGTGGGACACATTTCTTTTAAGAATTTTAAATGTCTAATTACCACTAAATGATAATTCTCAAATCTTCATAATGTGAAATCCAATATTTTATAATTCATTCAAAAATTCAAAACATAATTAGATTGGTTGAATTGAAAATAAATAGGCTTAAAGTATTTCTTGTTTACTACTAATATTTCAGTTACACCGTTTTAATTATTTTCAGACAATTTATGATTCAGGTGAAAGTTGTTAAGGTACAAGAGTTAGTTATCAGATTGTCAATCTTAATCCCTCCCTTTAATGAGTATTCACATTTCAATTGAACTAATTATATGATCTTTTAAATATTCAAAATTCCTAACATGAGTCCCCACTTTAAAGTGTAACATCAACTCAATTAGAAGAATTACTTCAAGGTAAGTAACATGCATAAATCACTCCCACAAATTTATTGTCTTTCTTAAGCATCACACTAAAAAAATTATAGGGAATGATAAGAGCATAGAATACAAGAACCAATTGATACTAGGCAATTTACCATTAGAAGACATCACAACATGGAGATTAATACATGCAAACAAATTACTCGGGTGAGTACCCACGAACTTCATATGACTCTTGCATAAGTAATACCACCAAAAATAGTCAAAATAAATCCAAATAAAAATTTAGAGAAACTTTTAAAGAAAATTTAAAATAACTTAAAAAAAAAAATGCAAAAATCAACACATGCTCATCACATCAAATAACATTTGGATTGCCTCCTAAGATAGGGCTTGGTTTAACAGACTCAGCCTAATCAAAAAAATTCCTCCATAATCAAAATTTTAATTTAGTAATCCCCGATAAATCATCCAATATTTTTTAGCCTTAGAGTTTTTATTAAAGCCTCATCTTTCAATTTATCTTTTAATTTTTTCTTCTTAATTCAAAAGTAAACTTCTAGAGAATACGTAGGAGGATTATTCGGATTATCATTCCTAACGGTATTTTCTATATCAATAATTCTCCCAATTAATTTTCCTACTTGAAGATTGATGTTTTCCTTATTAATTGCAGGAAATGGATCTCTAGAAGTTAAATCAGGATTTCCTAAATATTGGGTTGGGTCCTTTCAAGGTTCTTTAAGTTTGGAATCTAACTCTAATGTGTTACTCTCCTACCTAGGGCTATCAATCAACTCTTTTTCGTAGGACACTCCTATGGGTGGTCCTATAGGCTCAACTTTCTCCCTCACAATGCAAAGGGGTGTCGTGACGAAAAGAGCACATTCTTCCTAAGTTAATGTCCAACCAAAACCATCCAACTCACCCTGCTCTTCAAGGACTAACTTTTTTACATTCAAAGTTATGGATATCCATTACCCCTGACATCCTTTGGATCTCTAGGCTAATTAAGTGCAACATTTTATTTTCTAAGTTTACTAATGCTACAGTTTGGCTTTATAATTGATTCAGCAGATTTATTGTCATTTCACTCAAATTTTCATTTTATTCAAGGTAGTCACTATTTTGATTATTCAAATATTCTACAGGATTACATGGGTGGCTCCACCATTGGTGGTTTTCTATACTTGGGTGGTTACTAATCCAATTGAAGTTTTAGTAAGTTGACCAACTTAGGTTGTACATGTTGGAATATAAGTTATCAAACCTAGCTCCTATGGCAGGAAGTTCAAAGCTGATGTGACTGCTAGCCATCAATGGGTTGTCATACTTCTGAGAAGGTATAAATTGATTTTTTTGACAGTTTTCAACTGAGTGTTCAAAATTCATATGACAGTGATATACTCCTAAAAAGGTATAAATTGATTTTTCCTCAGTCTTGCCATTATAAAGTGTTAAAATATTTTTTCAAAAAATAAATAAATATAAGAACAAAATAAAATAGTAAAAAAGATAAAGATAAAAATAAAAAAATTTTTAGAATTATACTCTGAGTGCAAAACAATTACTAATGAAAACAAATAGGAAAACACGAAGTGCTAAATTTATATTCTAAGTTTATCAACTAAATTTGTCCTAAAATCATAATGATTATTAACTCCTTTTTCTAACAACTGGACCATAATTTTGAGGATCAAAACTTACCACGAAGTAAGTCGGTTAATCACACAAGTATACGTGTAAATTAATATATTGTCTAAGAGTCCACACATCGATCCCATGAAGAAAGTGCTAACAATTATTCTTGGCAGAAAATCTCTAGTTTACTAACTTTGAAACCCAACTTTGCGAGATCACAACAGGAGGTTGAAATCCTAAAAACCCTAACAGAAAATAAAACATGATCTTAGAAAACAAAAAAGAAAAAGCAAAAGAAAAACATGATGTTCTTCAAGTGTGATGAGGCTCTTCCCTCTATGATTCAGGTATCATGGAGGTTTGCAGTTTTTTTAATATTTTCCTATGTGAAAGTTATCAACCAGGGATAAGTTTATTCTTATTTCTATACCTAAGTCAAAAGAAGAATTAAAAACTCACCAAGTTATGTTTTGCTTAACCCCAAAACATTTCTTAGGATTCTTCTATTCCCCTGTCAAGGCTACAGAATCCTACTGAAATATGCTCATCCCCTCAAGATTTTGTGGTTAACTTACTTGTTCCACGACGCAATGGGTAGAGGACATAGATCATGAAGGATTTTAACATTATAATTGTCCAAACTAGGAGTAAATAAAATTTAGAAGGTTAACCAACAATATAAAGCCCTGAAAGCACAAAAAATGTTACATGAAAAACATCTCAAAAATTTGTGATAAAGCCACTAACTCTATATCACCAAGACATGAAAGTAAATTTAACCACGTATAGTAGAGAAAATCATTGACAAAAATGCCATGCAGATCATCCTTGCAAGGAACTTGTAAAACTTACAATTAAAACTTGATTTATCCATCAAAGTAGAATTTCTCTCTCATAGAAAACTCTCAAAAAAAACACATGAACAAAGGGGAAGAGAAGATGTAAAAATAGCCCTTGGAGGTTTCAATCCAAAGAGAGGAAGAAATCTCTCGGGGAGAGCACTTTCTCACCAAAATTCTACTCCTCTTACAACCTCCAGCCACCCACGATGCCCTACACACATTCCTAAAGGCTTATATATAGGCATAGCATGGCAAAGGCAAAAAACATTCTTCCAAATTTTATTTCATAAGCCTAACACAAGAGCACCGTGAAGACAGCACAGGTACAACGTGATGCTAACATGAATGTGCCTGTTCTGAAATGTATTGGTGTGGGCACGCTCTATAGTGGGTGTAGGTCTTTTATTCTAGCGTAGGTACACTCTATTTTGGGCGCAGGTGAAGTGTTCTGGCGCAGACACGCCGCAAAAGCAGCGCATGTGCACTAGGTCAAATGTTGTCTTTAATTGCTGAAAATCATTCTTTTTTGCTTTGAAACTGCATCTAACCTATCAACTGCATGAATAAGACAAAAATACATTTCTCAAACATATTTTTATGATAAATAAGAGAATTAACATGGTATTTAATGTAGTAAAATTACGTAAATTTACTTTGTATCAGGTGGCAGAGATGATAAATCAAACTTTGGTAGAGTAAGTTTGTTGTTTTTTTTTTAATTCCAGTTTTGATGGAATCTATTAGGTCGTGGCCATAAACTACGCTTGTCAAAAGAAAAACTCAAATAAGATGTGGTTGGGGTCATCCAGCTAAAGATTATGAGAACATGATGGTGTTTAGGTGTCCAGCTTATTATAATGTGCAGAATGATAAACTTAAACCAAAATTGTAGAAGGAAATCTTTACTGGCATCAAGCCTGGAGTTAGGAGCTTCAAACTTTATGATCAAACATAGATAAATATTTTCATTAGCAGAGATGTTTCATTTGATGAGGTAGACTTTGGGACTCAAAGAAAGTGGAGAGTTATGTTAAGATCATATATTTTTAACATAAGTTAGAGTTTGATGCAGCTCCATTTACTCCATAAATTTTATCCACTCCTACTTAGGCCCTTAATTTAGTTCCAGCTAAGATGTTGCCTATTAACTTTGCTCAAGAAGAGATGGAAAAAGATATTGAGGCTGAGACCTCTGATCAGGAATACACTACTAAGAGTAGAACTAGGCATCAGGATATCCCAAAACTAGCTTAGTTAATAGATCATATTGCATTTGCACTTTTGATCACAAAGGCTAAAATTCCTTGTCAATATAAAGATGTTGTGGAGAGTTCAAATAGTGATCATTAGAGAGGAGAAATGATGAAGAGATGGAGTCTCTTCAGCTGAATGCTACCTGGAAATTGGTGACGCTTCCTCCAAAAAGAAAAGCTATTGGATGTGAGTGGGTGTAATCAAGGAAGGAAATATCTCATGGAGTATATGTGTGATACAAGGCATGGTTAGTGACAAAAGGCTTTGCGCAATGAGATGGAATTGACTATGATAAGATGTTCTACTTAGTGGTCAAACATATTTAGATCTATGTTTTCTTAGTACTTTTATCATATTAGAGTCTTATTTAAGAGACATTTTATGTGAGGACTACGTTCTTACATAGGAATTTACAAGAGGAGAACTATATATTTCAATCACCTGGATGTTGTGCCTCAAAAGATTTGATATGTAGAATGGAAAAGTATATATGTGTTAAAGTAGTTACTAAGCTGACAATATAAGAAGTTTAATCAGTTCATGTCATTCATGAGTACACGATGAACAAATAATATCATTGTACATATTTTAAGAAGTCTATCAATGGTGAGCTCATTTATTTGCTTTTATATATTGATGACATGTTGATTGCAACTACAATTTAGATTGAGATTGATAAGATGAATAAACTATCAAACTATTTTTAGATGAATAAGTTGAGTGAAGCTCACAAAATTTTTGAAATGGCGATTCTCAAGTATAAGGTAGGTGAAAACTTGGCTCTCACAAGAAGCATATATTCTATTGGTGATGAAAATGTTTAAATTTAATAACTCGAGAAAGATGATAAGTCTACCCATTATATCTCACTTTCAATTCAATTCAGATTAGTGTCTTAAAGATGATTAGAAGAAAAAAAAATATCTAATTCGTTCATTAAGTTAGTGCAGTGGGCAGTTTGATGTTATAGTTTGTACTTGATCAGACATTCCATGTTAGTTTGGTGTTTAAGAGGCAGTAATCTTTTAACGTTTCGTGTGTAGGCTACACAAATTCAGACTATGCAGGTGATATGGATAGGCGTAGATCGATGACAGATTAGTGTCTTAAAGATGATTAGAAGAAAAAAAAATATCTAATTCGTTCATTAAGTTAGTGCAGTGGGCAGTTTGATGTTATAGTTTGTACTTGATCAGACATTCCATGTCAGTTTGGTGTTTAAGAGGCAGTAATCTTTTAACGTTTTGTGTGTAGGCTACACAAATTCAGACTATGCAGGTGATATGGATAGGCGTAGATCGATGACTGACTATTTATTCACATTGGCGTGAGGTCCAATCAGTTAGGTATCAGTTGTTCATCCTATTGTTGTTTTGTTTACTACAGAGGTTGGGTACATGACAGTCACAGGGGTAATGAAAGAAGCAATATGGATACATCAAACATACTCACAAAGGTACTGCAAGTCAGAGTGTGATATTCTTGGGAACAAATCACGTTCATCATGCTCGTAACAAGCATATTGGTATGAGGTACTACTTTGTTCAATGTTTGATTAATGATGATAATGTTATTTTAAAGAAGATAGATATGAATGAGAATACATCAAACATACTCACAAAGATAATACAAGTCANATATATATATATATGAGAGCCTGCGCGAGGTGCCTAAAATTCTAGAGCCCCCGTGCCACGATAGGATCGAACTCTTAGTGACCCCGCCACTAACAATTAAGGCTTGTGACATATATATATGTGTGTGTGTGTGATCAAGAATTTTTTATCATCAATTATGAATTTCAATGCATTTTGAGCAAAAAAAGAATTTCTAAATTCAGATTTATGCTCATCGGAGTCGTGATTGTAGTAAATTTATGACCAAACTTAGTGTTTCAACAATATGAATTCAATACCACTAAAATGATCTAATCCGAGTTCATATCAGTTTAAATCAAACACTTAAAATTATATTGAAGGCATTAGTGCATCAATTAGACTATCAAATGATCTAAAAAAATGACATGTCTATTTTCAAATCGAGCATCTTGACGAGACAATCAAACAAGCTCAATAGCAGTCAATTCTTACATCATCAAGATGCCTAAAGATTAAAAAAATATTATATGTGATCAAATGAATCGATGTGGATTGTTTGATTGAATGTTATTCAGAGAATGGACAAATTTATTAAAATATCTCTTTTAAATATAAATATGCCACAATTTTTTACTTGAAGAGGTGGGAGGGGGCAGGAAAGAGACGACTGAGCTGACTACTAATGTTTGAAGTGCTAACGGTTGTTGGCTGACCCATCAACCAACGGTCATTGTCAACGACCGCCAATTATTACTGTTATAGCTTTATGTAATTATGACTTATGTAAACAACTACAACTATTATAGCCCCACATGTATAATATAATAATAATAAAATAATTATATTTTCAATTAACCTTAACAATTATATCTATTGGGTTATTGTATAGCAATATGATCTCAAAATCATCTCATCTTTTCTAATATAGGTGAAAAGTAAACTTNTTAGGGCTGATTTTTTTTTTTTTTTTGTGTGTGCAGTTGTAACCCTATTTCACCCATCTTTTCTTTCTCCTCATCTGTTGACAGCGCACTACAAATATTACATAGATGGATTTGTGTTGAACCACGTAATCACATCGTGTTTGATTGTTTGTTTGTTGTATGATTTTATTTCCAGCATTATTTTACACTACAAATAATACATATATATTTATAATACATCCATCTATGTTTAGTCAATTAGTTTTCTTTCTATTTTTTTACAGTTATTTTATTAAAAATTACAAAACAAAAGGCAATTAAGAAATCTCATGGCAACCAATCAAACATATCATATGATAGACCTAAGCGAGTATGAGTAGTTGCCTTTAATCCCCTCACTTTGAGTGAACCAATGCTCATAATTCCTTTTTATAACACATGATTTAATTTAAAGTTAAAGATAATCAAAATTTATTCAAGAAATACTAACAAATACATTTACTTATTGACAATTTTAGTGAAAAAAAAAAGGTAAAAGAAATCAATGGATTAACATTATAACTCATAGCTCCCTTTTTTTAACATGAATTAATACTATAATCTCTCATTAGTCAAACTTAAACAAAAAAATTAGTCAAATCCTTATAAACCTCCATATCCATATATGTGAATCGATTTTGAGTCCAAGTATGACCACAATTCAAGAATTCCAAGATTACCCATGTTGAATAAGTGCACTTTGCATTTATTGGGATGTCCACGGCCAAGTGGGCGCACTTTGGTTGCATGGCAATAAAGACTATAATGGGGCATTTACAAATATAACATCCAAGAACTATCAATTTATATATCTAATATCTTAATTTTACTTTTTACATTCATACCCCCAACACTTTCAAATCATATAAAAAATATCACTATTTTTGGCTTTTCAAAGTGAAAATACCCTTTTCATGTCTAAGGCAGATGATAAACATTTAAAAATTGAAGTTTTAGATATGTAATTACGTAGAAATTGAGTAGTATGTAATTCTTCCTATTATTTAATTGGGTTTTTGCGTGGTCACTTTGCCAGGCCACCTGTCGAGGCTTGTATGACAACTTGGTCACCGGTGGTTAGGGGTGTAAACGAGCCGAATACGAGCGAGCCCANTAAAGATTGGAGCAAGATTTAAAATATTATTTGAATCTAATTTAATAATTTTTATTCTATTTTCTTTATTAATACTTTTAATTGATTATAAATCTTTTTAGCCTTGTAATCAATTAAAATTTTTAAACATACGACTCATAAAAGATAGATATATATAATTGATTAGTAGTATTTCAAACTAAAAAGAGCCGAGCACGAACGAACAAAAATCTATTCGTGTTGTTTGTGTTTGTCTCTTTAACTTAGTGAACGAGCCGAACACGAGCTGTTCACGAAAAATGAGCCGTTTTGACAGCCCTACCGGTGGTTGGCAATTCGGGCGCGCGGTATCCGGACTAAATATTTTCTTTCATGCTGAGCCTTATTAGATAATGTTTTTGGAAAGTCTTGATTTACGTACCATGTCACATAATGTTTTATATAATTAACTACTTAATAATAATTCNGTAGTCAATTAATTTTTTTAAAAATACTACTCATCAAAGATATATATATAATTGATTAGTAGTATTTCGAGCTAAAAAGAGTCGAACACGAACAAACAAAAATTTATCCGTGTTGTTCGTGTTCGACTCTTTAACTTAGCGAACAAGCCGAACACGAGTTGTTCGCGAATAATGAGCCGTTTTGACAGCCCTACCGATGGTTGGCAGTTCGGACGTGCAATATCCGGACGCAATATTTTCTTTGCCTGATTAGATAATGTTTTTGGAAAGTCTTGATTTACGTACATGTCATATAATGTTTTATGTAATTAACTACTTAATAATAATTTAGTCAATAATTTAATAATCATCTTTAACTAGCATTAAAATTTAAAATAGAGAGTATTTAAACTTAAATATTCATCATAATTTATATTTTATTTTATTTTATTTACTTTATTTATTTAATTTTTGGTCGGTCACTAACCAATAGCATCTCCAAATTATTTTCATAAGAATTTTATTAATTAGTTTCATAAAAATTAAAGGCTAGCGTAAACCATAATATCATTTCTGAATTGAGGCTTATTATTTAGAAATTAATACAGGAATTAGGCCGCTTTACACGTGTCATATGCCNAATTATTTTCATAAGAATTTTATTAATTAGTTTCATAAAAATTAAAGGCTAGCGTAAACCATAATATCATTTATGAATTGAGGCTTATTATTTAGAAATTAATACAGGAATTAGACCGCTTTACACGTGTCATATTCTTCCACGATTTTA
The DNA here is from genome assembly GCA_002079205.1 of Phalaenopsis hybrid cultivar. NCBI lineage: Eukaryota > Viridiplantae > Streptophyta > Magnoliopsida > Asparagales > Orchidaceae > Phalaenopsis > Phalaenopsis hybrid cultivar. The sequence goes on along the minus strand of JXCR01032833.1, from coordinate 82,011 downwards.
TGGCTTAAAATGTAAATAATGGTGGGAATTCTCTCCAGGTTTAAATGCTCAGTCCCTGGCGATCGCAGAAAATGCTGGAAAGAATATTTTTTTGCTTTATTCACTTTTTCTTTTCTTTTTTTTTTTCCTTTTTTTTTCTTTTTTCAATCTTCAAATAATGCGTCAATTGTTGGCCTTCTGACCAAGTATACAGGGCTGTCAAAAAATAGTTTGTTGTTCGCGAACAGTTCGTGTTCGATTCATCAATGAGTTCGTATACGGTTCGTTCGATGAGTAAACGAGACGACCGTGAACAAATTTGTTTTGTTCGGTTCGTTAAACAAACCAAACACGAACAGTGATGCATTCGTTCGTGTTTGAATCTTTATTGTTCAAAAGATAAAATAATTTTAAATAATTATATATATATAATTTATGATATTTTCAAAAATTAAATTTTATAAACAATAATATATAATAAATTAAAATTAATAATATATTAATATACTATATTAGTAATATACTTATATAGATATTATATTTTTATATAATATAAGTTATATAATTAATATAATATATTATTTATATATATTAATATTAGGGATGTCAATGTGACTCGTTGTTCGCGAACAGCTCGTGTTAGGCTCATTTGTTAAGAAACGAACACGAATAGTGACTTCACGAACAACTGCGAACACGAGTTTATTTCAAACAAACTAAATTTCAAACGAACCGAACACTAACACAAACTCTATTCGTTCGTGTTTGGCTCATTTAAACCCCTAAGCGTATATGCCAAAAGTCTAAACTGTTTCTTCAGCTATTCCATTAATTAATTGTTTGAGGAGCAATTTTTCTCTTTTAGAAAGTAAACATGTTTTGAGTTTGTTCAGGAATCTGTCTATAAAATATTTTTGTTGAATTCAAAAAAAGTCGCGGAGCATACTCGAGGGATGGAGCGTAGCGAAAAGAAAAGAAAAAGGCGATAAAAGCAAGTAGCATTTTTATTATGGGGACCCCTTATTTATACTACAGGATTGCGAACTTATGAAATTACAGGTCTGCCCTCTCATTAATAGATATTGAGGGGTCATTTAGTACATTACAAAAATATTAAATATAATAAGATTGGGCATCCTGCATAACCAGCAGTAGGCTAAGCAATTGTTCGTCCCGAATTCTTTTGTCAGCATTTGATCAATGGCAGATCCATCAACCGACTGGTTCAGAGAGGGTTGACGGTCATCCAGAAAGACATGGACCTTTGGCATGCTTGAAGGCGGAAATCCTGTTTGGAGTAAGTTGAAGACTTGTTGGTGGTCGTTCGAATCATGTATCGATCGTCTGAATATCGTCGGTCTTATAGGTCTGCAGTCGATTGTTCTTTATATCCTCTACTCTTTTGGCAGCTAGATTGTTTTGATCCTTGTCGACATTTTTTTTTGTACAATTTTAATAAACGTTGGGAAGAATTACATAGATACCACTCAAATATTTTGATTTAAATATTTAATATCTAAACTTCATTTTTTACATATATGTTATCTTATCTATATATGAAAAATATATTTTATTTTTTAAAATTTAAAGTAGTGAAAATTTTTATGTAAAATCAAAGATTTGAATGATATAAATTAAACAAAAAATAGCATTAGATACGTAGATGTATAAGACTTGGGTGATATGAATGCAAATGCCCCTAAATTTACAGTTTTAAGAGGTCATCATTTGTTATTAGAAATCAATCTGAATTTATAACCTTACAAACACTTGCAAAATTTCTTATTATATACAGCTATATNGTTTATATTTCGAGCTCAAAAAATGTGTTCGTGTTCGACTCGTTTGCTTAGCCAGCCGAACACGAGCCATTCACCAACAAAGAGTCGTTTTGACAACCCTAATCACGTAGTCATAAGATCTTAAGGATTGGAGCAAGATTTAAAATATCATTTAAATCTAATTTAATAATTTTTATTCTATTTTCTTTATTAATAGTTTTAATTGATTATAAATCTTTTTAGCCTTGTAGTCAATTAATTTTTTTAAAAATACTACTCATCAAAGATATATATATAATTGATTAGTAGTATTTCGAGCTAAAAAGAGTCGAACACGAACAAACAAAAATTTATCCGTGTTGTTCGTGTTCGACTCTTTAACTTAGCGAACAAGCCGAACACGAGTTGTTCGCGAATAATGAGCCGTTTTGACAGCCCTACCGATGGTTGGCAGTTCGGACGTGCAATATCCGGACGCAATATTTTCTTTGCCTGATTAGATAATGTTTTTGGAAAGTCTTGATTTACGTACATGTCATATAATGTTTTATGTAATTAACTACTTAATAATAATTTAGTCAATAATTTAATAATCATCTTTAACTAGCATTAAAATTTAAAATAGAGAGTATTTAAACTTAAATATTCATCATAATTTATATTTTATTTTATTTTATTTACTTTATTTATTTAATTTTTGGTCGGTCACTAACCAATAGCATCTCCAAATTATTTTCATAAGAATTTTATTAATTAGTTTCATAAAAATTAAAGGCTAGCGTAAACCATAATATCATTTATGAATTGAGGCTTATTATTTAGAAATTAATACAGGAATTAGACCGCTTTACACGTGTCATATTCTTCCACGATTTTATGGCTTAAAATGTAAATAATGGTGGGAATTCTCTCCAGGTTTAAATGCTCAGTCCCTGGCGATCGCAGAAAATGCTGGAAAGAATATTTGTTTGCTTTGTTTACTTTTTCTTTTTTTTTCTTTTTTCAATCTTCAAATAATGCGTCAATTGTTGGCCTTCTGACCAAATATTTGTATTTAAACATTGGCGTTGTCAAAAAAACTCGTTGTTCGCGAATAGTTTGTGTTCGGTTCATCAATGAGTTCGTGTACAGTTCGTTCGATGAGTAAACAAGACGAACGTGAACAAATTTTTTTCGTTCGGTTGGTAAACGAACCAAACACAAACAGTGATCCATTCGTTCGTGTTCGAATCGTTATAATTCGAAATATAAAATAATATAAAATAATTATAATATATAATTTATGATATTTTGAAAAATTAAATTTTATAAATTATAATAAATAATAAATTAAAAATAATAATATATTAATATACTATATTAATAATATACTGATATAGATATTATATATTTATAAAACATAAGTTATATAATTAATATAATATATTATTTATATATATTAATATTAGGGATGTCAAACTGGCTCGTCGTTCGCGAACAGCTCGTGTTCGGCTCATTCGTTAAGAAACGAACCCCAGTGGTGACTTCATAAACAATTGCGAATACGATTTTATTTCAAACAAACTAAATTTCAAACGAACCGAACACAAACACAAGCTCTATTCGTTCGTGTTCGATTCATTAACACCCCTAAGCGTATATGCCAAAAGTCTAAACTGTTTCTGCAGCTATTCCATTAATTAATTGTTTGTGGAGCAATTTTTCTCTTTTAGAAAGTAAACATTTTTTGAGTTTGTTCAGGAATCTGTCTATGAAATATTTTTGTTGAATTCAAAAAACGTCGCGGAGCATACTCGAGGAATGGAGCGTAGCGAAAAGAAAAGAAAAAGGCGATAAAAGCAAGTAGCATTTTTATTATGGGGGCCCCTTATTTATACTATAGGATTGCGATCTAATGAAATTATAGGTCTGCCCTCTCAATAATAGATTTTGAGGGGTCATTTAGTAAATTACAAAAATATTAAATATAATAAGATTGGGCATCCTGCATAACCAGCAGTAAGCTAAGCAATTGTTCAGAGAGGGTTGACTGTCATCCAGGAAGACATGGATCTTTGGCATGCTCGAAGACGGAAATCCTGTTTGGAGTAAGTTGAAGACTTGTTGGTGGTCGTTTGAATCATGTATCGGTCGTCTGAATATCGTCGGTCTTATAAGCCTGCAGTTGATTGTTCTTTATATCCTCTACTGTTTTGGCAGCTAGATTGTTTCGAAATTTTTTATGTAAAATCAAAAATTTGAATGATATAAATGAAACAAAAATAGTATTAGATATGTAGATGTAAATGCCCCTAAATTTACAGTTTTAAGATATCTTTATTTGTTATTAGAAATCAATCTGAATTTATAACCTTTCATATATATATATATATATATATATATATATATATATAT
>JXCR01032833.1:65870-76548 GCA_002079205.1 Phalaenopsis hybrid cultivar | reverse complement strand
ATATATATATATATATATATATATATATATATATATATAGCTAAGTAATTTAATATTCTATTTATACCTAAAAAACATAATATAAAAAAATGATTTTGTCTTCCTTTTTATGTGGATATTTTCTCGGCCATCAATTTTTTATTCCAGGCATTGGTTGTTTTATGTTTACCAGATGCGTGCTCTTTTAAAGCATAGCTTTAAACATGAGATGACGTATAAGATCACTTAGATCCCAGAAAAAAAAGGTACCTTTGGGGCCGCTTATTTAGTGGGGTGCGGCCCGAAACCGTAAACTTTTCATTTTTTTTTCATTTGAATGCCCACGTTGGCGGCCTCCCACCACTAAATAGGCGGAACGCGGGCAGCGGGATCGATCCCGCAGCCCCGCATTCTCGATCTAATAATGCCTTCATTGTCCCGCGCTCTCAGAGTCTCGCAAACTCTTCTGCCCAACGTCTGGCGAAGCCGAGCCCTTGCCAACCGTAGTTTCGACCTCCTCCTTCTTTCCGAGCTAGCCACCTCCTTCATCTCTTCAGGAGAGCTCACCTCCTCCGATCGCAAGGGTGCTTCATCTCTTCGAGTGCTCGCAAGGGTGAGTCGAGGAGCTTCTTCCTTCTTTCATTTATCTGAAATCGTTTGCGGGGCTCGGTGAATCTCTCCGTATGAATCATTAAGTTCCAATTTCTTCTCTTCGTAATTATTCTCCTCGTCAATTCGGCTAATTTTAGCAATACAATTAGTTGGCTGCTTATATGTTTGCTTATAGATCCTAAATATGTGGTGTATGGAGTAAAAAATTATGTTTATTTGCCACATTTCTCCCTAATTTTAGTCATGTCATAATTTAAGGAGCTTTTATATAAAGATTTAAGGAGCTTTTAAATCTGTAAATATAGAATAGTGTGGCAGGCATGTAAATTTCTCTTTTTCTGTTAGTATTAGCCGTGTATATTTGTAAGACCTATTTAAGTTTTGTTCTAATAAGGCATGTAAATTTCCCTTTTTCTGAGCCAATATATAATTGTGAAATCTGGCATTTTTTATTAGGTGTGGAAGATTTTAGTGGCGTGTGCATGTAAATTTGAATATTTTGTACTATATATGTAAATACATAAGAATTGCTTGGTATGTTCGTAAATGTCCCATATATAGTGTGTGTGTGTGTGTGTGTGTGTGTGTGTGTGTGTGTGTGTGTGTGTGTGTGTAAATTTGAATGTTTTAGTTGGGGAATAGATGCTGCAAGTTTTGCTCTTTTTAACACCCTTTTTTTGGTCTCTAGTGACTGGCTAGCACTTTCGTTCACTTTATTCTGGTGCCAATCCATTTCATTACAACATGGAAGAAGCTCTGGATATGTTTATTGTTTCTGAACTGCCACAAATTTACTGAATGAGGTTATATGTAAAATTTATGATGAGGCTGAATTTTTAAAGTAAAAAAAAATTAGGGTGTGAAGACGACTGAATTTTCCATGTATTAAATTTTGTATGCATTACATAACCATATATTTTTACCGGGATGTGTATTAAATTTACTTATCACAAGATGCACATTCAAGAATTATGATTTTTTCTTTTCCTTTATCACTTTAGGTACTCACTGTTAAGTTAGTTGGACATCTGCATTTTTTGAATTGTTTCGAAGTGAAATTCTGCTTCAGAAGTATAAAAAATATCGCTATCACAGTTCTGTTTTAAACAGTTTTACCAAACAAGGGCAGCATGGTCATTTTTCCAGAAACAAGTGCCTCAAAGCTTTTTTCACACAGCTGCACCAAACAGACAATCAGCTTCCCCGCAGCAGCTCTCTGGGGTAGCACGGCTGCAGCTGAAAAACAGAGAAGCTGTAGCTGCGCCAAACAGGGCATAAATTAAGAGTTCAATTTAAATTAGTTAATAATGGTATCGCTCATTTCTTACGTATTTAATACCTTAATTTTGATTTTTTCACAAAGAAGTATCATCATGTTAACTCCTAAAAAGTGAAATACCATTTTTTCATTCATATAGGTAAAATACGAAATTTAAATGTTAAATATATACATCTAAATCTTCCTATTAATTTATTGGGGCATTTACATACATGCCACCCAATTTCTATTTTTTTTACATATCAAACATCTAAAATTTACCTTTTACATTTGCACTACTAAGATCTTTCATATCATGTCAAAAATACCATCATTTTATGTAACACCAGAGTCTGATTATATTACAAGTATCTAATAATATTATTTTAATTTTTTTAATTAATAACCACCCGTTTATACTAAAAACAAAAATGAAATTCTTAATACACCAATAAATTTTTTTATCTATTAATTTNCGAAGACGAGCTGCTTAACGAGCCGAACACGAGCTGTTCACGAACAACGAGCCAAATTGACAGCCCTATATGCCTCGCCACTCATTGGCCTTGGTGTGAACGTTGATGACAAAGATGAGAATCTACCTTACTTATAATGGTAGGTGTTGACATTAATGTTAATAATATGTGTCAATCTTAATGTCAATGATAGGCATTGGGTCTTGAAAACAACAAGCATCACTCTTTGTGGTAATGGCAAGCATCAAAGAGTGTTGAAAATTAGAATTTGTCTTATTAGTGATGTTAGGTATTAATATAATGGAAACAAATAAATGTCAATCTTAATTGTGATGACATGTTATCATTAGTGTTGATAACGAGAATAATCCCTGTTTATAATGTTGTATGTCATTTTTTTATGATAATATTTATAAACTTTTATGGTGATATGAGTATCAAAATTGTTGACAATGAGAGAGAGAGACAGAGCTCTTCTCCCTTGAGGCTTTATTCCTTGCATGAGGTTGAAGTCCTAAAGGCTGATGATAAGTAGCAATATTTTTAACTACAATGGGTACATTACATGAGAGCCTTGAATTAGCGTAAAAAATTTGCATCGAAAATTTTCGGCGCATATATTTCTGTTGGATTTTGTGACTGATTTGTGGTGAAAGTAAATTTATTTGATTAGCGTCGGAATTTGCGTCAAAACATTCTACACAAACAACGATAAATGTAAAGGTGAAACTGCGGCGCTTTTTGTGGCGTATTTGCATTCAATAAATCAACGCTAAATTTTTAATTATAAGCTCGAAAAAATCCAACGTAGAATAGACGATAAAGCCGACGCAATTGACCTAAAAAATCCATCCCCCTCCTTATGATTCATTTTATTCTTCGCGCCCGTCTCCTCTCCTCCCTCTCGCGACACAAAAACTCTCTCCTCCCTCTCATTTTTGTCGGTCGCCACACCTCTCCTTCGCCGGTCTTCATTCCTCTCCCTGGATATCGAAATCTGTTACGACCCTAGTCGATTTGAAAATGTAACTTTGGCTACTTTTTCTTTTTTTTTTTAATTTATTTTGGTATGTATGTAACATTTGAAGTTTAGATGTTAGGAATGTATATGCATAAGATTAGGCTTAAAGTAATGTAGATTTTAACTTTAGCTTAAGATTGTTGGTTTATATATATATATNCCCATATATATATATATATATATATATATATATATATATGTATGTATGTATGTATGTATGTATGTATGTAAATTTGAATGTTTTAATTGGGGAATAGATGCTGCACGTTTTGCTCTTTTTAACACCCTTTTTTTGGTCTCTAGTGACTGGCTAGTACTTCTGTTCACTTTATTCTGGTGCCAATCCATTTAAATACAACATGGAAGAAGCTCTGGATATGTTTATTGTTTCTGAACTGCCACAAATTTACTGAATGTGGTTATATGTAAAATTTATGATGAGGCTGAATTTTTAAAGTAAAAAAAGATTAGGGTGTGAAGACGACTGAATTTTCCATGTATTAAATTTTGTATGTGTTACATAACCATATATTTTTACCGGGATATGTATTAAATTTACTTATCACAAGATGAATATTCAAGAATTATGATTTTTTCTTTTCTTTTATCACTTTCGATGCTCACTATTAAGTTAATTGGGCATCTGCATTTTTTGAACTAANGTATTAAATTTACTTATCACAAGATGAATATTCAAGAATTATGATTTTTTCTTTTCTTTTATCACTTTCGATACTCACTATTAAGTTAATTGGGCATCTGCATTTTTTGAACTGTTTCGAAGTGAAATTCTGCTTCAGAAGTATCAAAAATATCGCTATCACAGTTCTGTTTTAAACAGTTTTACCAAACAGGGGCAGCGTGGTCATTTTTCCAGAAACAAATGCACCAAATCTTTTTTCACACAGCTACACCAAACANTTGAACTGTTTCGAAGTGAAATTCTGCTTCAGAAGTATCAAAAATATCGCTATCACAGTTCTGTTTTAAACAATTTTACTACACAGGGGCAGCGTGGTCATTTTTCCAGAAACAAATGCACCAAATCTTTTTCACACAGCTGCACCAAACAGACAACCAGCTTTCCAGCAGCAGCTTCTTGGGATAGCACAGCTGCAGCTGCGCCAAACAGAACCTAAATTAAGAGTTCAATTTAAATAAGTTAATAATGGTATCGCTCATTTCTTACGTATTTACAAATCTAATACCTTAATTTTGATTTTTATATTTCTACCATTTAAAATTCTCACATCACAAAGAAGTATCATCATGTTAACTCCTACAAAGTGAAATACCATTTTTTCATTCAAATAGATAAAATATGAAATTTAAGTGTTANCTCATTTCTTACGTATTTACAAATCTAATACCTTAATTTTGATTTTTATATTTCTACCATTTAAAATTCTCATATCACAAAGAAGTATCATCATGTTAACTCCTAAAAAGTGAAATACCATTTTTTCATTCAAATAGATAAAATATGAAATTTAAGTGTTGAATATATACATCTAAATCTTTCTATTAATTTATAGGGGCATTTACATACATGCCACCCAATTTCTATTTTTTTACATATCAAACATCTAAAATTTACCTTTTACATTTGCACCACTAAGATCTTTCATATCATGTCAAAAATACCATCATTATATGTAACACGAGAGTCTGATTATATTACAAGTATCTAATATTATTATTTTAATTTTTTTAATTAATAACCACCCGTTTATACTAAAAAAAAATGAAATTTTTAATACACTAATAAAAATTTTTATCTATTAATTTAAGTTTTTAATTTGATATATGCNTATAGGGGCATTTACATACATGCCACCCAATTTCTATTTTTTTACATATCAAACATCTAAAATTTACCTTTTTACATTTGCACCACTAAGATCTTTCATATCATGTCAAAAATACCATCATTATATGCAACACGAGAGTCTGATTATATTACAAGTATCTAATATTATTATTTTATTTTTATTTAATTAATAACCACCCGTTTATACTAAAAACAAAAATGAAATTCTTAATACACTAATAAAATTTTTTTATCTATTAATTAAAGTTTTTAATTTGATATATGCCTCGCCACTCATTGGCCTTGGTGTGAACGTTGATGACAAAGATGACAATNATATATATATATATATATATATATATATATTTCCACTTCTAAGCACTCTTTAGGTGAGATAAGCTTTTAAGGAAGGATAAAATAATGTGAAATTGGAACTTGTAAAATGTATGATGTTATGAGCGGTAAATTATGATTCTAAAATTAATAAACTTAATGCGAGATAAGATAATTAGCTGTATAGTTGCATTAAAAAGTTACTAAAAGAAGTCATAATAGTCCAGAAATTATTGATGTCAATTATTAATGGAAAAAAAACACGTCTTTAAACTTAAGTCACATCAGTTTTTTCATCATTCGGGCCTACAAAAGCATTCCCCAAGTTTATGAAACCCCATTTAATGGGTCTAACTACAAAAGCAAATCCCAATGATATTTTCGTGTAAGCTCATTTAAGGAATCAAGTAAACGTTTAGTGAGGTGCTATGTAGTATAATCTGGAGTTTTGGTCTTGGCTAGTTATGTATATACCTAAGAGTGAAGTGATATGCAAGTAAATCTTGCAGTTTAGGTGTTAGGTTTTTACAGACATAATATTTGCATCAGAATATTTTTATATGCATGAGTAAGGTTGTATGTAGGTATAAATTGAAGTTTAGTTGTTAGGATTTTTGTTTTTGTTTTAGACATAGTTACGATATATTTCTTGTTTAGATTTTGCACATTCCTACATTTACTTATGTATAATGCTCCTGATTATTTTTGTTTTTAGTCCACCTATAGATGACCACAGGTGGTGCTGGTGATCATCTAACTTAGCGAGTTAATGTAAGTAAAAAAATTAATTTTTTCATATTAATTTTGGCTCTTAATGTTTAAATTGACCACTAATAATTGGTTTTTATTATGTAGGAGGAGTATGAGCAGCTCTGGGAGAGGCAGTGGCCTCTTAGACCCCGAGCACTGTCAGCAGTAGTGGTAGTCAATTTACCACTATGCAACATATGTTCGAGCCATGGACACACGCGTCAGGGAAGAAGAAGGTCGAGATCTCTTTTGCTTTTGTGGGTGGCACGAGCTCATCACACCTAAGTGGGCGGAGCATTCCAAGCAGGTCGTTGTTATGACTTAGGAGGTTCACCATCTACATGAAGGCCAATAGAGAATTAAGTAGAGTAAACCACGCTTGACAGAGATTATATAAGATCGTTTGGGCAAGTGAACGGTGACTGTTGTAGTGGAACAGTGACTGCTATATACAAGGAGGAGTAAGAGAATAAGTTTTCATGTATTTTAAATTTATTAAACTTTTAATAGTTCAGATTTGTGGTAGTATCTTTTTTTTTCAGTATTTATATTTTTAAGAATTTTGAACTATGATATGACCGGATATAATGTTGTTATGATGTAGATTAATCATTAATTTTGTTCTACTTAGGCATAGCTCTTCCTCTTGTTTTTATTTTTATTTTTAGACATAGTTGTTATTTATTTCTTACCTTTACTGCACCGTTTCTTTCTACTTATGATTATCTTTCCCACTAGTACTAATCTTTTTAATATCATTCATTTGTTTGCAGATGACCACAGATGATACAGGCAATCAGCCACCTCATAGACCCGTGTTTTGGGGACCCTTGAGACCACGTACTATAACAGGAAGAGTTGGTCGTCTACTCCTGTCACTGCTTCCACTGCTGTTACACCTTCTGTGACACCTCCTCCCCCATCTACTGCTATACCTTTTGTGTCACCTCTTCCCCCACCAGCTGCTGCTAAATCTTCTATGGCACCTTCTCCCCCACCGACTGCTACTACCCCCCTCTTGTGGCACCTTCTTTTGCACCTAATGCAACCCTGTCTCCTGTGNCTGATACTACTACCCCCCTCTTGTGGCACCTTCTTTTGCACCAGATGCAACCCTGTCTCCTGTAAGGCTTGCCGCTTCTGCACCTACTCCCCCACATGTTGCTGACACTCCTCTTGAGCTTGACCTGTCGACTCCTACTCGCGGAGGGTACACTTACTTCCAGAGTGTGACACGTAAGTTATTTTTAACATTATATTACCTTTATTCTTCATTTTATATGTTTTTGTTTGTAACTACTTTATTTCTTAAGTAGATTCATTCCTCACAAGCTGCCCGTCACCTACATCATAGAGATTATCCAGAGCAGGTATGACGAGTCATATTTGTCATGGAAGCAAATACTTATAGCCACTCGAGACTTGTGGTTCAAGAGTTTGAGATATGATCATTAAATTTGAATTAAATTTATAAATTTAATTTATTTTTTTATACTAACAAATTGACTATTTTTAACGTTGCAAAAGTCTTTCACCTGGCTCTCAAAACACCACCAGCAAATACACTGAATCTTCGAGATTCGGGCAGGCATTGCCTTGCCGACATGTTCACGATAGGCCATTGGCAAGCGACCTATCTAGATTAGTGAAGGGCTATGGGATTAGTTGGCTTTAACTTGGGACTCACTTGATTACAAGATGAAGACACTAACAAACCAGGCAAACCGGGCGACTGAGGGGGCCAGGGGAGTTGTGCTCCTTCTTGGTGGATCGGTTTCCCATACGGAGCTCTACAGGAGACTAATAAGATTTTTTAAGATATTTAAACATTAATTCAATTTTTTGAGTAATTTTTTAGTACTACTCATTTTTGCACGCTACACCGGCCAAGGAGTTGAGTTGTGTTCCCTCCATTGCGGAGTTGCATATTTGAACTCATTGACAACTAGGGACTGTGCAGAGGGTCTTGGAGCATTCCCGACGGGTTAACATAAGTTAAAAACCTTAAATTAAAATTTTATTTTGATTATAACTATTGAATGTGTTAATTAAATGCCAGTTATCATTATGTAGGTGGAGTTCGCGCAACTTCGGCGAAGGCACTTGGCTGCTCAGGCCCAAACTTCTACCAACGGTAGTGGTAGTTAGTATACCACTACACAGTCCGAGTATGAGCTTTGGACCCATGCGACATAGAGGAAGAAGGGGAGGGTTTGTGGCCTTGGAGCGGAGTGCATAGTCTTTAAGGCCGAGCTCTCCGATGGTCCCGTTCTTAGTTCCCTAATCTCTTCATTGTCATACTAGGAGGCTCTTGCTAGGCATGTGGCTGCAATGAACGGAGAGATTCGCGAGTTGCACAAGCAGTTGCTGGAAGGCCAACATACAGTTGAAGACTCTATAGCACGCATGAAAGAGACCTTAACAGATAATCGAGGCAAGCAACTGACGACATCCGTGAAGGAGTAGGAGGATGGAGATGATGAATAGTTTTTTTATGTTTTTTTTTTTAAATTTGTAAACATTATGTTGAAAATTTGCTCTATAATTTTTTTGGATTAACTTTTCTATTCTTATTTGGGACGATTTGTGACAAGTGTCTTCCTTTCATTAATGATATTTTTTAGAGATTTGATATGTGATATGATTATTGCTTAATGTGGTATGTGATGTGGAATGTATTTTTGTGTAGGTTGTGGAAATGTCAATGATTTTTTTTTTGTTACATATTTTTGTAGGATTTGTATTTGTTTTTAGACGCAAATTCTGACTTGAAATCGAGGTTAATATTTCGACATTATACGATATTTTTATAACAGTAATGAGATGGTAATCCGACGCAAATATTTTTTTATCAGATATTTTCAGACTTAAATTTCAATGCGGATTTTTTATAAACAAATTAGACGCTAGTACGACGTGTCAGAATATTTTGATGTTAATTGGACGTAAATAAAATTATCAACCCTTAATTTAACAGCGAAAAAAATTGGTCGTAAATTAGACTCAAATTCATCGATAACCCTTAAATATCGGCGGATCTGCGTCCAATTCACAGCCGAAGTAATTATGCTAATTTCTGTAGCGGTATCAATCTTAGAGGTGATATTGGGTGCTAGTGTTTGTGTCAACAAAGAGCATTAGTCTTGGCAGCAAAAACATTATTGGCGATGAAAAGCATTATTGTTTGTGTCAGCGAAGAGCCTCGTCCTTCTTGGAGAAGACAGGGTTGTTGAGAGCAATTGAGGTTGTTGATGGTGATAAGCATCAACCTTCTTAGCAATTGTTGGCATTGACATGGGCCTTGATGATAAATGAATACCAGATGCTAGTATGTAGTAATGGTAGGAGTTGGCATTTGTCATGTGATGGGTGTCAAATGCTTGTTGGTATAATTATGAAATCATTTGAGCCTTAAAATCTCTCCATTGAAATTCCTTTTGGAGCCACCTTTTTAAGGAACCTTAGATTATAAAAGTAAAACATGTATACATTTTCAATGAAGTTAATCTAGTCATTTTCACTGATCATCTAGAAGCACCAGATAGTTGGAGTTGATAATTATATAATTTTTTAACAATGTCATAACTCCTTAATGATATAAAAAATTAGTAATATTGTGCAGATCAGATTTATCTCATCGAGATGCTCATTGCACCTATCATATCATAGAATTTGGAAATCATTTGATTCATTGAACGTTCTCTCGAAATTTTATTTATACAATTGTTTGCTTTGCTTTTCTCTACCTAGACTCCAGTCAAAATGTTATTGATGTCATTAGATTCATCTTACCGAAATACTCATTTTGATTCATTTTTTAAATAGTGTTCACATAATCCTAGAGTAAATTCTAAAAGTTTGGAATTCAAATATACAAATGATTTATGAAATCACAATTTTGCCAAAATTGATGCTTGATTTGATAATTTTTTCGCTGAGATATTAAGATCATAGATATGCAAACAAAGAATTGGTTATGATATAATATACTTGTAAACATGGAAGTTTATATGTTAGGTATGTAAATACATAAGAAATATGTGGTATGCATGTAAATGCCCCTGGCCATTTCATAATGCTCCTGGCAACACTGCCAGCATTCTTGTCAAAAAACAATAGCAAAAGGACTTACATTATTAGGGTAAATATTGATGTCGCCTGTCTGTAAGTTTGCGGACAAGTGGTGGCAAGTTTTCTGGTGGAGATGACTTGCCGTTACCTATCAATGATGTTGGCGGCGTTTGAAAGTTTGAATGCAATATTTAGTATTGAATTGAATGGTATCAAATAGATAAAGAATGCATTCTATAGTCTAGAGGAGAGAGCTATAAAGAAAAATACAAAAAATATAAATATTTTCAAAATTGAGCATATATTATAACAAGATAATAACTCTAATAATTATATATATATATATATATATATATATATAGAATTAA
>JXCR01032833.1:37457-65823 GCA_002079205.1 Phalaenopsis hybrid cultivar | reverse complement strand
ATATATATATATATATATATAATTATTAGAGTTATAAAGATAATATGCATTGATAATAAATTTCTTGGTTTTAGGACGTTGGGTTCGTCGAGCTTGTCTGAATTGACTTGCAAGTGGTTGTCATGTTGTAAGAAGAGATGTGCATGGGGCGAGCGACAGACCAATGAGAGGAGAACAAAAAATTAACCTAAAAATTATATTTCAGTGCTCTAATATCATATTAGTGTTTGAAGTAGTGTGTTTGTGATAATATGATCAAGTATGATAAATTTTCCTCCAAGCCTCCTTTCATGCATTACATCATGGCATCCACCTCAAAAACTCGCATGAAACGAACAACAGGAGATGAGATAAATAGCCGAACAGAGTAACGTAAATAGTTGTATTAAAACATTGGGCAAAACTTTACGTTATATTGGGGAAATAGGTGGGCTTGTATGTTCGGTCCACAACAAAGGTTAATGTGATCCATTGTTTTGTAGAACGTCACATTGGAAACTAGCCCGGTTAGGGTTCCAAATAGTATAATATATATTTGGGACATTTACATACATAGCAGATAGCACCCCAATTTTTTATGTATTTACATATCTAATGCCTATATTTTATTTTTATACTTAAACCACCCAAATCTTTTATATCACATAAGCAATACCACCATTTTAACTTTAAAAAGTAAAATAGATACTTCTATTTTAAAATAAAGTGACAATGTATGTAAAAAACTAAAAAATGAAGTTTGGATGTTAGATAGCTAAATACATGAGAATTGAGTGATATGCATGTGAATGTTGTTATTTTTAAAATTTTTTCCCTTTTCATGTAGCCATGTAAAATTTTTAGAAAATGCTAACAATTTATAACCATAAGAAACATCTAAATAATTAGGAAAAAAATAATTTAACTAATAGAATTGAACCTTTTCGCATAAAAGGTCAGTCTATTTATATCCAATTAAAAATAACAAATAGTTTTTATTTATTAGAATTTAGAGATTAACAAAGGTTCGTTGTAGATTTATCTTATCATTCTCTCTTATCCTTATTTGTAAAAGGACAACTAATTAGAATACAAATGTACCAAAGTAAAAAAATAAAAAAAAAATTAATTAAAATTAAAAAAAAACCTTGCTTTGGAAATTTATATCAAGAGATTCAATTGTTAATTTTTTTTTTTTCCAACTAATATATTACACATTCGAGCATATATCTCATTAACTCTTTGCAAAATACTCCCTCAGTTGTTTTAGTCAAATCCTCGGTCATAATCTCTTTTAATAAAATCATTAATAGAATACTAATAAAATATCTAAAGCAATATAGTTTGCCTCCTTCTATTATTTATATACTACATAACAATAAAACATTATATGGTCAAAAATAAATGTGACNGAAGTTTGGATGTTAGATAGCTAAATACATGAGAATTGAGTGATATGCATGTGAATGTTGTTATTTTTAAAAATTTTTCCCTTTTCATGTAGCCATGTAAAATTTTTTGAAAATGCTAACAATTTATAACCATAAGAAACATCTAATTAATTAGGAAAAAATAATTTAACCAATAGAATTGAACCTTTTCGCATAAAATGTCAGTCTGTTTACATCCAGTTAAAAATAACAAACAGTTTTAATTTATTAGAATTTAGAGATTAACAAAGGTTCGTTGTAGATTTATCTTATCATTTGCTCTTATCCTTATTTGTAAAAGGACAACTAACTAGAATACAAATGTGCCAAAGCAAAAAAATAAAATAATAATTAATTAAAATTTAAAAAAAAAAACTTGCTTTGGAAATTTATATCAAGAGATTCAATTGTTAATTATTTTTTTTCCATCTAATATATTAGGCATTCGAGCATATATCTCATTAACTCTTTGCAAAATACTTCCACTCAATTGTTTTAATCAAATCTTCGGTCATAATCTGTTTTAATAAAATCATTAATAGAATACTAATAAAATATCTTAAGCAATATAATTTGCCTAATTCTATTTTTTATATACAACATAACAATAAAACATTATAAATTCAAAAATAAATGTGATATGAGATATGTGCATAAAAGCCTCTTATGTGCATGATCTTTGTGCATGCAACTTGATAAGCTTTCATGCAATTCATGCAAATTACATGCTTCTACCCTTCACATATATTTTTTATTTTGCAAGGTTGGTTGGCTTTCTTGTCTTCGCCACTTGGGTCATGGATTTCAATTAATAAAATTTGGGTTAGTTGGTAGAGTATTCAATTATGAATCTTATGTGAAGCAAATTTATGTTACCATTATTAAATTTATGTTGGTAGGTGACACTTTTTTAAAGCCATCTGTTTTAGTTGTCGTTTGTCCTTAATTCATAAATTATAAAAGGGTCTTTTAAATAAACACCATGCCCAATTTCTATGTATATACATATCTAATACTTAAACTTTATTTTATACATTTATACAATCCAAATCTTCACATCACATCAAAAATAGCACCATTCTAAACT
Organism: Phalaenopsis hybrid cultivar; assembly: GCA_002079205.1. Taxonomy (NCBI): domain Eukaryota; kingdom Viridiplantae; phylum Streptophyta; class Magnoliopsida; order Asparagales; family Orchidaceae; genus Phalaenopsis; species Phalaenopsis hybrid cultivar. Next base: position 63,327 of record JXCR01032833.1, on the reverse strand, counting down.
TTAAAATATAAAATACGCCCNACATTTATACAATCCAAATCTTCACATCACATAAAAAATAACACCATTCTAAACTTTAAAATATAAAATACGCCTTTTCATGAGTAATTAAGTTGGTATGTATGTAAAAATTAAAGTTTTTGTGTTGGATGTGTAAATACATTGGAATTGAGAGGTATGTAAGCAATTCTTCCATTTTAAAAACAAGAGCACCTTTTTTACATTGGACTAATTCAAACAAAATTTTAAATTAGTTGACAATTAATGTTCTAAAATCTTCACCTCCATGATGGAAGTCCTTAGTTTGTAGGGCAACAAAGTCTTTAATATATGACAATAATTGACCTCATGCCTGATTATCTATTGCAAATGGACTCCATCATCCCTCATAAATACTTTCTAATGGTGACTATTATCAGACTAAAAGAGTAAAAGCACTAAGCAAGCAATCAATCATGTTCATGGGCCAAAGTCCTAAAAAAAATTTATATGATGAGTCATCCATATTAATTAGCATTGGCGCTTGTGTTTGTTAGATGGTGAGCTCAGTTCCATATTCATAAACATTTATTTTATGTCATTTATAATTTTAATAACTATAATTGAAAAAAAGTGGTCGACAGTACATATCAAATCAAAGATATTTTGAGACCAAAGTTGTCTAATATATTTGTGGTCGATTATCCTTAAGAAAACATATGGGAAGACATCAAGCCACATGTAAATTTAGATTAGTTATTGTCATTTTATGTTGATCAGGAAGTTCTATTATTGACTCATCTAACTTATTAAATATTTTCTGCTGCTCGGAATTAAATGACAGCTGAGCTGAAGTTCCTTCAAAAGCATAAACAATATCTTGTTCCAGCGCGTGCATCCATAAAGAAAAAGTAGCGTCTTGTAATGTTCTCCGTTCGGCTCGCGTTCTTTAATGGAGATATTAGGCAGAGGATAAGAGGAGACTGATGGACCACGTGGTTTGAGATCTTGCATCATATTTTGTTCNATGTAAAAATTAAAGTTTTTGTGTTGGATGTGTAAATACATTGGAATTGAGAGGTATGTAAGCAATTCTTCCCTTTTAAAAACAAGAGCACCTTTTTTATATTGGACTAATTCAAACAAAATTTTAAATTAGTTGATAATTAATGTTCTAAAATCTTCACCTCCATGATGGAAGTCCTTAGTTTGTAGGGCAACAAAGTTTTTAATATCTGTCAATAATTGACCTCATGCCTGATTATCTATTGCAAATGGACTCCATCATCCCTCATAAATACTTTCTAATGGTGACTATTATCAGACTAAAAGAGTAAAAGCACTAAGTAAGCAATCAATCATGTTCATGGGCCAAAGTCCTAAAAAATTTTAATATGATGAGTCATCCATATTAATTAGNTCCCTCATAAATACTTTCTAATGGTGACTATTATCAGACTAAAAGAGTAAAAGCACTAAGTAAGCAATCAATAATGTTCATGGGCCAAAGTCCTAAAAAATATTAATATGATGTGTCATCCATAGTAATTAGCATTGGCGCTTGTGTTTGTTAGATGGTGAGCTCAGTTCCATATTCATAAACATTTATTTTATGTTATTTATAATTTTAATAACTAAAATTGAAAAAAATGGTCAACAGTACATATCAAATCAAAGATATTTTGAGACCAAAGTTGTCTGATATATTTGTGGTCGATTATCCTTAAGAAAACATATGGGAAGACATAAAGCCACATGTAAATTTAGATTAATTGTTGCCATTTTATGTTGATCAGGAAGGNTCTGATATATTTGTGGTCGATTATCCTTAAGAAAACATATGGGAAGACATAAAGCCACATGTAAATTTAGATCAATTATTGTCATTTTATGTTGATCAGGAAGATCTATTATTGACCCATCTAACTTATTAAATATTTTCTGCTGCTCGGAATTAAATGACAGCTGAGCTGAAGTTCCTTCAAAAGCATAAACAATATCTTGTTCCAACGCGTGCATCCATAAAGAAAAAGTTGCGTCTCGTAATGTTCTCCATTCGGCTCGCGTTCTTTAATGGAGATATTAGGCAGAGGATAAGAGGAGACTGATGGACCACGTGGTTTGAGATCTTGCATCATATTTTGTTTNTTATTAAATATTTTCTGCTGCTCGGAATTAAATGACAGCTGAGCTGAAGTTCCTTCAAAAGCATAAACAATACCTTGTTCCAGCGCGTGCATCCATAAAGAAAAAGTTGCGTCTTGTAATGTTGTCCATTCGGCTCGCGTTCTTTAATGGAGATATTAGGCAGAGGATAAGAGGAGACTGATGGACCACGTGGTTTGAGATCTTGCATCATATTTTGTTCCACAACTGGTGGTCCGGGGGCTCCTGGCTGTCATTTGATCTTTTATTATTTGTTGATGGGCACTTTTGCAAATCAATGAATTAAATATGATGTGGAGTTATGTAATTGGTGCGTAGTGGAAAATTTAATTTATAGGATTAGATGAGAGCTTTGAAGTGAGTATTAAATTCAATCTTTTTGAGAATTAGATTTTGGACTTTTTTGAAGTATGTTTCTAATAAACTTATAGTTAAAGTGAATCTAATTTTCATTTGATAAGCATAAGATCCTCTTTGATATGTCAGCCAAAGTTCATTTCATAAGGATGAAATTTTAAAAATCTCAATAAAATGAATGCAATGAGTTTAAGGTTAGCTTTGAAATCATTAAGATATTCAAATACTCAAAACACTGCTCAAAATCAAATTACTTCAAGTTGTATGATAAAGAGTTTTGAGTTTTGATTATGTACATGTATAGTCACTATCAATAGGAAGGGGATGTGGACCGGAGATTCAAGAAAGCTCTAAAGTCTTGAAGAATCCTAGAGCTATTTTGGATTGTCATCATCAGATTGTTGCCACATGATCATCATATTAATGGCGTTGTTACCAACTACTATTATCCTCCAACCACTTGTCATTGGGCCATCTCTTGATTTTATTGATGGTCGGCCACTAATTATCGGACCACTACCATTTGATTGTTGATGTTTGACTGCCAGAATCATTGGGCTGCCCTTGTTAGGCCATTACAGTCAAACCTTCACTCCCAAGATGTCACTATCTTTGAAATATCACTAGTCAAACATCATCATTAGACTATTATCGTCAGACTGACACTGCTCGACCATATATATAACAAAACATTTCAGTCAAACCATCATCATCATCATAAAATTGTCACCATTAGATTATTATCTCTAGACTACCTCTATCAAATTGCATAATCAAACTATCACCATTTTGAACTCATTATCCCACATTTTTTATCCTTAAACTATTACTATCCAACCAATATAGTTAGACAGTAGCTGATCATCGTCATTGGACATTTCTTCTTGACCACAATCTTCAAACTACCATTATTCGACCACAGCCATCCAAGCAATACCGACAGACCATCACAATGAGATTGTTTCACTCAACAATTCACATTTGTTGTCAGCTAATATTTGACGTTGATGATCATCGCCAATGATGATTATCCTCTAAAACCATGCTTGATCAGCTTGGCTCATCAACTAATGTTTGTTGGTCATCACATGACTATGATTTTCCATCCAACTAAGATTGCCTATTTAAAGTCGTTCATCTATCATTGCTTAATTATTATTCTCTAACCTCCAAGCTTAACTATGGTTGCATGAACTCCAATCTCGAATTACAGTTGCATAACCTCAAGAACTAGTTCTGGATCATTTGACTAATGTCTCCTGCTTATAGTTATTTTACAATTACTACATTAATTTTATCACCCAATTTCTATTGCTCGACAATGATCAATTGCTGACAGTTGTTTAACATTCATTTCTACAACATAGTTAGCAATGTATGGTCGCTCCATTACTATATATAGCCAAATATTGGTTGACTAGCCATCATCGCCTATTTATGACCGCTTAATCATCAACACCCACTATAGTAGCCATACATCAATCACAGTTACATTATAGTCTCATGACTACCATTGCATAACTATGGTCTTTTAGTCATAATTGCATGGCCATAGTCTTCTTACTACCCACATCCACTCTTTGCTCACCATTGCTTACACGGTTGATGCACACCGTTGATGCATGTCATTACCTGTAAGGCCAATGTGCATACCATTAACACTAATGTCAATGTCTGACAACTTTGTTGTCTACAATTAACAATGTTATGGTCGCAAGTGATCATCAAAAAGTCTACTCGAAGTTAAACTAGACTTGTTAGTCTTTTGACTTATTTCCCCAATGAAGTTAAACTAGACTTCTTGGCCTTTTGACTTATTCCCCAATGAAGAATGGCCAAATATATCACATATTATCTTTTGAAGAAGACTTTAACATTACATGACTCCTCCAACATTTATAATAAAATTTATTAATCTACACAATTCATGTATATTATGTTGCATTGCTTCTTACAAATTTTAGTAAAGGCCATGCCTATACCAATTGAATCATTTCAACTTGATTAGATACTTCGTTATTTTTAAGCTATTTTTTTTAATAAAAATAGCTTTTCACATTTCAGAAGGGGGTTAAGTTATGTTAGTTCTCCTATTCCTTAGAATTTCATTACAATAACCACTAAAGATGATGCACACTTGCATGCCGTTGATCCTCCAAATATTCTTCTTAAAATTTGATAATAGCATAGCACTATACAGTCAAATATATTTTAATAAAGCTGTAACAAAATATGAAATAATCAAAATTCATATTTTATTTCTCTCGAACTAAACTGATCGATCATTTTAGTGATGCAAAAGCCCACAACGTGTGTCGGCAAATTATCTGGAGACACAGTCTGCAAGTCCATGCAGTTGCAGGCCAAAAATTCTTGGGAAGCAGCGAATGCACAACAAGATTACGTTCTCTAATCAAGGCCATTTACGCTCTGCTGCTTCATCTGCACGTAAATTCTGGGCTCACAAGCTAATTAACATTGCTATTAGTATACCACGTCTGCACAGCATTTTCAAATTATTTCAGAGATCTTCTCTACGACTGGAGAATCATCGACTATCGTGCAGAATATGCGTGTGATAATGTGTGTAATGTTGCAAAGTAAATTTATTAATTATAAGATCGAGATACGACATTATCTATCTACAGTTAATGCTAAGAGATAGCCTTATCTCCCTGAATATTAAATTATCTGATGAGATGGAGACGCTACATTCAAATATAAAGTATTGGATTGATGCCCTTTGAGCATTTACATGCATGCCACCTAATTCATCTAAATTTTGTTTTCTAAATTCATAGCACCCAAAATTTTCATATTATATCAAAATATCATGATTTTATCTTTACAAATTGAATAACTTCTCATGAAAAGATATGTGATATTAGGGTGTTGAATCTGAATAAGACGCAGGGCTCGTAATGTTTATGAGTTATGCCCAAATTCTGCTAGTATTGAGCATAAAAGAGAGAAAGAGAGAGGAGGAGCAACCCTTGAGGAACCCTGCCACCCCTTCTGATCCCACCTTTATTATTCCTCATGTTTTAACATTTGACCTTTATTTATAAGTCTAATGAGTTATTTTTACATGTTATAAATAATTATATAAATATACATATTATTAAGTCATATTCAGTAGTTTTATATCATTTTCAACAGCTTTATATCGTTTTATAGTTTTATGCCGTGTCCTCTAATTTTATGTTATGTCTATCAATTTTATGTCATATCATACAGTTTGACCTCCAGGCAATTCAACCAGTTCTTATGATATGCAATTCAAAAATTCCGACAATTAAACAGTTTTCTAGTTCGGCAGATGGACAGTTCGGTAACTGGGTGACTAGGCTGCTGGGCAATTCTGCAATTCAACAGCGAAGCAGTTAAACAATTTGACAACCGAGTAGTTCATTAATCGAGTAATTATGCAGTTGACTAATTCAATANACAGTTTTATGTTGTATCCTACAATTTAATGTCACGTCTATCAGTTTTATGTCATATCCTACAGTTTGACCAGTTTTCTATTTAGGCAGTTCAACAAATTCTCCTGCTATGCAATTCAAAAGTTTCGGCAATTGAACAGTTTGCTAGTTCGGCATATGGGCAGTTCTGTAACTGGGTAACTAGCTGCTGGGCAATTCCGTAATTCGACAGTGAAGCAGTTAAACAATTTGACAACCGAGCAGTTCAACAATTGAGTAATTCAATAATTTGACAATTGGAAAATTCATTAATTCAACAGCTAGGCAGTCCAACAATTTATCAGCGGAGCTATTCAACAGTTTGCCCGTTGAGCAATTCAACAATTTAGCACTTGGGCATCTCCGAAGGCCTTTTTAGGTGTGTGTGTGTGTATGTAACTGAGTGACGTGCACATTAAATCATCTTCTAATTTTTAATTTAGATCACGTAAGATTATTTACTTGAATATAATATCTCTAGGTTTAACCGAGGAATAAACGGTGAACCGAAAATTTATCCAATTGCGAAATATATGAAGAGCATTAATTAACCCACGTGTTTTATAATCTTATATATTAAATCCTTACTCAACTACAATATGGCTAGGACTTGTTACTTGAATAAACAATTATTTAGTGGGGCCATATAATCATTTTTTTTTTTAATTTAGATGTGAAATGATAACGGTTGTTACGTACAGTATTGCTCTCTTGAATCCGCTTATGTTACTTGGAGCAAAATATATCTCTTCACCAATAGACAATATGCTTCATTTGATTCATATTTTCTTAGGAGTTGTGTGTATAAAAATATTACAATGTAAACCCTGTGTATGAAGATTAGCACAAACACAGAAAGAAGAGAAGTTACGAGAGGATATACTGGAGTTTAATGTTGAAACTTGAAAGGGAAAAATTATAGGGCACGTCCTGATTGAAATGATTATACTGATATGCGCTACAATTTTCAATTGATGCCCTTCACTGTAATTGGGGAAGGTATTGATGTGTTATAGCTTAAATTATGTAGAATGATTCGAGATAGAATCTAAAATGGCTTGGAAGCATTGGAGTTTGTTTTAGAATTGTTTATTTTGTATTTTTTTTTTTTTCTTGGGGGGAGAAGTCAAGGACCAAGAATTGTAGTATAATTTTGGCATTGATGATATGGTTTAGCCTTATTGATGATTGCATGCATCTATACTATTGGTGATGATGAGAGACAACTTTCATAGATGTGTATATTAGTATAGACTATATGTCTATAATGGTTTTCATTATAGGAAATTGCCCGATTAATGTCAGACATTTCCTCTGATTAGCACCGAATGACGTTAAATTGGGCGTCACTAAGTGATTTTACGTCGACATTTGAGTCAGTTTTTTATTAGCGTTCGAATTTAAATCACCTGAATTCATCACTAATTTTTTTTGTCGAAATTATGGGCGATGCTAACATAACAGCGGAGGAAAGTCAAAACTGGTCGACGCAAATTAGAGTCCGATAAGGTAAGCTTTTATTAGTGTCGGTCATGTCCCACATTGATTAGCGGCGCCCAGGTTCGACATTCTTGCATCAATTTAGCGGTGACAAGTATCGATTGACTGATTGCGAGTTTTAGCTTTGGAATATTCTGACGCAAACCTGTAAGACACAGAAAAGTTATAGTAAAACGATTAGATTTCAGATACTCACACATAACAAACACAATCAATATAATATGACAAGAAATCTCCAACATATTTACATAATAATATCAAATTAGACTAAATATAAATGGATCAAACTGTTCAAAGTTCACAACACAAGAAACTGAAGGTTTGCTTAAATAAAATAAAATAAAAAACATAAATTCAGCCTCTATGTCGGAGGACATCATCAAACACAAAATATCCTAATCTTCCTCCTCATCCTCCTCGACAACACTCATATGTCGCTTGCCCCAAAGATCAAATTTGAAATTTGAGAAAATAGTGAAAAAAAAAACATGATGGGAAGCCTCTTTGCTTGGAAAATGCTTGTAGAAGCCTTTAGAACTTATATTTGCAATTTATTGGAATTTTCTTAAAATATTAGATGGCTCTGAAGACAGAGAGGAAATGGGAAAGAGGTTTTTTATCAAAGAAAATTTACAAGTTTGAAAGCACGAGATCGGTATAATGATTTACTTTCATCAAAAAGTTGATTGCTGAACGAACCTTTTCTCATCCTATAGGTGCGGTAGGGAATTTGATTGTAGCACGAAACTGTGAGTGCTTCTGTTACTTTACTGTCGTAGCAGTCATCTCAGTTGTTCGTGAATTCTATGCAAATCTCCCAGAGGAATTTGACGATTTGGCATTCATTAGGGAGAAATTAGTAGATTTCAATCATGTTCGATCAATACTTTATTCTTGTTGCCTGACGTGATTGATTGCTATTATTCATACTTTGAGTCTATTGAGCAGCAACTGGATGAAATTACTAAATTTTTTACCGATGGGCGTGGAGCTTGAAAGATTAAGAATGACCATAAGGTAAATTTTTCTTCTTCACTTCTTAATGCTCCATCTAAAGCATGACACTATTTTATGTCTTCCCGACTTCATCCTACAAACTATCTAAGTGAAGCAACCCGGGAAAAAACCACTTTGCACTACTGCATTCAAATGATGAAACCTATTGACATTGGCTCTCACATCTACAAGTCCATTATCAGTTCTTCTACTGGAGATTCCACTACAGTTTTGGGTTACCCCTTACTTATCTTTACTATATGCAAACAATCTAGAGTTAATTTTGAAGCTTGCGAGGAGTTATTACATTCACTAAAGTCTATCGGTAAGGCTAATGTGGATATATATGGAAAACATGCTACACTTGGTTTTAGAGGTCAATCTTCAGATATTTCTTCTACCTTAACCTCTAGACATTCTACTTCTACTGTTGCTGCTTCACCTACTGCCATTTGGGAAGAACTTCATGATCATTATTAGGAGCATCAAAATGATATTACTTGTGTACAATGTCAGTTGTGGGAGAATGAAGATCTTTGGGAATATTTGGAACAATATTTGAAGCAGAAAAATGATTATGAGGCTAGTTTCAATACTTTTATAGTGAGCTTCCTGAAAGGGGATCAAAGTGTGGAGTTTCCCTCATTTCATCATTATCCTACTTTTGAACTTTGCAAGGCTATGGAAGAAGAAGAAGAAGGTGATGATGATGGTGTTGATGAGGAGTAGTGATTTTGAGTCTGGATGTGCTTACTTTCATTTGTTACTGCTGGCTTTTAGTTATTTTATTGTACTGGACATTATGTTATTTATGCTAATGTTGTTGTGGATTTTGGACTTTATAGTTGTTACTACACTACAATTTACATTTTGCTTCAGATTATATATAGCATTGCCTGTGTATTAGAGTGGCTCTTTCACTTTGAAGTTTTTATGTTATACATGTTGATTTGAGATCTACTACTGTTACAAATACATGTTTTTACCACTTGTACATGCATGATTTTCATATTTAGAACCCTGTGATAGATCATAATTATGGTAAATTTTTCTCTCCTCAGACTTATTTTGAACTGTTTAAAAATTTAAATTTAGGGGAGGGAGAAAACTTTTGAAAACTAAACTGTATTTGTCCTCAATATACTATATTTAAAAATTATTTTTAAGCATAACCTGTGGTATGTGGTGTTGTCTTTAAAGAACTATATTTTTTTATTCTATAAATGTTATAGTAAACTTAAGTAAAAATTTTTAATAATAAAGTATATTTCTAGAGTTAAAATATTTGGTATAAAAGGTAGGAATATGCTTTTATTATTTATAGTAAAAAATATATTTTTGAAATACTAAGAATCCTAGATTTACATTTTAAAAAGAATTGAGACTCTATGAAGAATCATTTTTAAACTAATACACATTATAAAGTAAAGAATTGTGATAAATTTCTAACTTTATGAGGAGAATAGTGAAGTTCATAATCATTAAAGGCTATCCAAATATAGTAATCATCACATAAAAGAGTAAGAATTAAAAACATCATGAAAGAAAAGGAAAAAAAAGGGAAAAGAAAAAGAAAAGTAAAAAAGAAAATAGGAAAGGAGAAGCTTGAGGAGATGCATAATTAAAAATTGACTTCACTTGAATCATCTTAAGGGAAAAAAAACTTAATTATAATTCCGAGCTTATTATCAATTCTAATAATATTAGTTAAATCCTTACTAATGGAGTTCTCAGATAATTCTATCTTTTCAATTCTTCTATGATTTTAAGTGTGACAAATTACGATTATTTTTTAAATAAATAGAAAATCATAATTTTTAACTTGATTACTAGATACTCTTACACCGTAGTTCTAATCCGAGTTATTAAAATTTTTTCTAAATTTTCACTATCACCTTTATGTGGCAAAATTATAGGAATCTCTAATGAAACCCACTACCATAAGTTAAAGCATTTAGTTTATAAAATAAATGGGATAATGTAGGACAAGTAACATTTAAGTTTAAGGAAATTGATACGCCTTAAAATGAGCTATTTTTTATATTTTATGCTTATTTTTAATGATATTGCACTTTAATTGAAGGTATTTTGTTTTCGGTATAAGAGATGGAGTTTTGTAGAGAAAGGAGAGAAAACGGAGCAAAATGGAGCAAGGAGCTTATTTCCCTAGTCGTCGTCAGTTATTCGAGGCTTCTAGAAGGGTGGAGCCTAGGACCCACAGTTGTAAGGAGAATTGAGAAATCATTCAAAGGAACTTCAGAGGATTTGCTTGTGGAGAAGTTTAAGATAAGTACTTTGTATTTTGTTTGAGTTTTATTTATTGTGTGAACTTAAATTTTAATATAAATCATGTTTTCTTGTGTTATCCACATGAGGTTTGAATAGTTTTTTCTATATTTCTCCTTGTAGTAAGAAATAATCATGTGTAGGATTAGAATTGTTTAAATTTTCTCTTATTCCACGCCTGTGATAATTATTTACTTCGTACTTAATTCACATATTCAATCTGATCAATTGGTATGTTAAAACTTGTTGTGAAGCCATAATGACTCGAGAGGGCTGTGTTTTCCTCAACTAGTAAGAATCATATTAATCTGGTGGGTGATATAATAGTTTATTAATTAGTGCAAATAGATAGGGAGATAAATTTTAATGGGTGTAAATTAGTGTTTCTAGGGTGATAAGCAAAATTTTTATCAATTTGATCTTCAGTTTGGAACTTAAGGACCGATTAGTTTTAAAGAGATGGCATATTGGGTAATCTAAAAGTGAGAGGTTATAACCTACCCATCATAACCTTAGAATTAGAAACTTAACTCTAAGTTAGCCAAAGTTTTTTATGCACTCGGAAGAGGGTAAAGAATATGATTGCTCCCATTTGTCACAAAAGTACGTTTAAATCTTTAAACATTTTATTCTCACACTAATTATGATCTCATTACAAGGGGAAAGACTTTTACATAATTTGAACTCTTTTCCGTTTAACTAGTTTAGAAATACTTAGAATTTTTTTAAAGTATTGAAATAGAATTTGTAGGATTTAGTTAATTCTTTTTACATATAAGCTTCTGACCTTATTTCTTAGATAATTGTTTGGAGTTTAAGTAAATTTTTACTAAGTTAATAAAAGAGTTTTCACCTTCCACGTGAAATTGATACTTGGGGCTTAAAAAGAAAGTCATATATTACTTGAAATGATATGTGCACTTGTATAGTATCCCTAGTGTGTAAAATTAAATTGTGGAAAGAAAATGAGAATTATTTGATATATAATATTCAATTAAGAATTAAACATTGTAAAACCGCTACAACATCAAGTTTTTGGCTAAGTCTTCTGAGATTGAAATTGAAGTAATCACAGACTACACACGCACTCATTGTGTTTCTGGGATCACCAAACTGAAGAGTTCTACCATAAAATAATGATTACAGTTGCAACAACTTGTCCCACTGTCGAGAAGGGTTGTACGTCTCTCAAGTTACAACGGTGGCATGTGAATGAACTTGTTGCAAGGAATGAACGGCAACTGATAGAAATTGACGGTGGCTAGCAAGTGGTGGTCGACAATGGTCGTGGATGGTCAACAGCGGTCGGTGGTGGTCTATGTTGATCAACGGTGGTCAGTGGTGGTTGGCAGCAGTCGACGACGAACAGTGAAGGTCAGCGGTGGTTAACAACTCCAGAGTGACGTTGAACTTCAGCTTCTTCTCAAAGTTTTGAGCTCTCCTCCCCCCTCCCCTCATGACAGGGGTGGAATCTATTCATAGAGTTTTCGGGTGCAATTAATGCAGGAATATGAACCACTTTGATTGGAAAGTTCAGAGAGCTTCCCCTGATCAGAAAGCATTCGATGAACAGTTGAGTGCCTTAATGATGTCAGCACCAATCGCTCTTAGGCTCGTTGGATTTGTCTCGTTGAGACACTCGATTCAACTATAAGCTCACTAGATTCAACATCCTGTGATCTTCCAAATAGGTATAGAAAACTTTCGCAAGTGGTTTAATGGCTTAGTCTGGGTTTGATTTGGTTCAAATTGAAACTATGTTGGTATCATTTGGTCTATCTCATCGAGCCAGTTAGTTTGACTATAAGTTTATTGAAATCGGACTTCCGAATGACTTTTTATTAGAGTTTGACCATTTATTACTCAGAATATCGCCTTGAGATCTGTCATGCCTCAAGATTAATGCTAGATGATGGAAATTTATTGACAGTGTATAAACAATAAATTATTTTTTAAAATCTTTAAANCCTCCCCCCCCCCCCTCCCCTCATTAGAGGGGTGGGGTCTATTTATAGAATTTCAGGTGCAATTAATACAGAAATATGAACCGTTTTAATCGAAAAGCCCAGAGAGCTTCCCCTAATTTGTAAGCATTTGATGAACATCGGAGTGCCTTAACGATGCCAGCACCAATCAGTCTTAGGCTCGTTGGATTTGTCTCGCTGAGACACTTATTCGACTATAAGCTCACAATATTCAACATCTCTTTGATCTTTCAAATAAGTATAGCAAACTTTCGCAAGTGGTTTAATGGCTTAGTCAGGGTTTGATTTGGTTCAGATTGAAACTATGTTGGTATCATTTGGTCTCTCTCATCATGCCAGTTAGTTTGACAATAAGTTTATTGAAATCAGACTTCCGGATGACTTTTTTATCAAAGTTTGACCTTTTTTTGCTCAGAAGATCGCCTTGAGATCTANATTGAAACTATGTTGGTATCATTTGGTCTCTCTCATCATGCCAGTTAGTTTGACAATAAGTTTATTGAAATCGGACTTTCGGATGACTTTTTTATCAAAGTTTGACCATTTTTTGCTCAGAAGATCGTCTTGAGATCTGTCATGCCTCAAGATTAATGCTAGATGATGAAAATTTATTGATGGTGTATCAACAATAAATTATATTTTAAAATCTTTAAATCAAGACTCTATACGTGGGGTGTGTGTGTGTGTGTGTGTGTGTTTGCAAGTGTTGAAAAAAATCATCTTAACCTATTATCTCCAAAACTTTCTAAAAATCAGGACAACCTTTGCCCCATAAGTGGCTTCCCTCCTTCAACCAAAGGCACTGATGACAGCTTTCCACTCAACAAAGTTTCTCTCTTCTATTTTTCTTCACGTTCCACTGCCTCTAAAGCTCGATTAGGCCATGTCCCAAATGATATTAGTCTACTGTCAATATTAGTTGAGTTCACAACATGAGCTTTCATCATGGTTTGTAAGCATGCACGATTTCAGCGAGGTTGTTGGGCCTTTGACTTTATAGCATGATGATCTCACGTCATTTTCCGCAAGACATTGCACCTGTAGGAGCTTAGCCACCGACGATTATTGCAGGCTCATTATATATTTCATTGATGCCACTTGAACTTAATGCTAATGGTGTTGTTATCAAGAAGAACCTCCAATAGCTGATACTGATTAATTATATATATCCACTATTGGTGAGTTATCTTGGGAGAGAGGGAGAAAGACAAATGTGATGTTTTGAGTTTAAAATTAATACCTATTATTCTGATTGTTATTGCTATTTGCCACATTTAGTCGCAGTCATTACTAGCCCTCATCAACACTAACAGCTTAATAATCAAGAGAAAATATTACATTTGAATGTCTGAACGACGGCATGAATTGCACGGTTGCATGATGGAATCCATGTTGTCGTCCGTATATCTATTGCTCAAAACATAATATTTTCTCCTCTATCAACAACCACCACGCATGTCTTAATGTGACTTAAATTAAAAAAAAATCTATATTAAAATAATCTATTTTATTTTGCATCACAACATAAAATAACATTAAAAAAATGAACAGTAATTCCAGGATTTATTTTTAGATGATTTAATATAATATATAGATATCCAATCAACTATTTAAATCAATTATGACCAATGTTTACGATATCATCATCTGTTTTTTTATCTATTTATTTATTTTTTTAATGCTTGAAGTCATTAAAATGGAAAGGTTGAAAGAGAAAGCCGCATTTGTTAAGCGCGTGCGAATTATTTTGTTATTCCCCCAGGATAAAAAAAATGTGGGTCCAACTCCTACATCACAGCAAATTCTTTGTTCGTGAATAACTCGTATTCGACTCGTAAATAAGTTTGTATTTGATTCGTTTGCTAATTTAACGAGCCGAACACAAACAAGGATTTGTTCGTGAATTTAAGCTCATTTTGGCTCGAAATACTATTCATCAATTATATCTATACTCGTGTTCGAGACATTTACAACCGTACATATTGCACAACTTCACTTGTGCTCATTAATGATTAAGCACTAAGTAGTGTTGTTTAACCATCTAATTAAGCAATATCAAAATAAAATTTTCAAGTATTAATTACAGAAATTATAGTAGGTATTTAAAATAGATGCTTATTATTTTTAAGATTTATAAAAATATACATAACTAGTAGCATGTAATTTTAAATAATATGTAGGATTTATGTATACTTACAAATAGTATTTAGCTATGGATAATTACTAATAAGGTTTTGATCAAAATGTGCCTCAAAATTTTAAATTTATTTTAAATGCGGTAAAATTTTTATGATGAAATGGTAAAAATCATCATAAATATTTTGATAAAAATATCATAAACTAATTTTTTGATAATTTCTTTACTATCATGATATGAATATGGACATAGCTCAAATGTCTAATGTCATATATTTAGGTGTGTGGATTTAGTCCGAAGATCATCAATTGCTCAAAAATTAATATTAATTTGTGCTTGGATCGACGACAGATAGAAATAAACGAGCCGAGCTATGAACTAAAATTTTGTATTGCATTTTTTCCAAACCGACCCGAGCTCGACTCGTAATCGAATCATTAACAACCCTATTAATGTTTGGGTTGTGAATTTAGCTCGAAGATCATTAATCAATCTAAAATTGATTCAAATTTAGGCTCGCGGATCGAGTTAAATCAGGCGTGTTATGAGCCAAACTTTTGATTCAAATGTTTTTCGAGCCGATTTTAACCCAACCCTAACTCAGCTAGAACTTGGATCATTAAAGGCCCTCAACATTTTAATATGTTGATTTGAACCAATCACACCATTTAATTTTAAATAGTATTTTACAAAAATTTAAATTAATTTTTCGATAACCATCAACAAAATACTTACAATTGCAAATGTAATTAAAATCGGATCCATAATTAAGTCCCATCAACAAAAGCCATGATCATGCATTTAATAAGAACCGAACCGGAGGAAGATCCGGGTGATAAATCCAACTTAAATAGCCATTAATGTCAATCGACACCTTTCCAACATGCAATTTAATATTCCATGACTTGGCCCATTCAAAAACGGCTTAAATAGCGGTTCACTCGTAAGTTCGGTTGACCCGGTCCGGATCACGAGAAAACCAATTTAAACCGAACTGAATATTCCCGAGTAGACTTAAAACCTTTTTGTACCGTGGCCATTTACATGTAACATGCACCATTATGCCTGGAGCACTGTCGATTCTGTAACTGAACCGCGTGGGCTGGATAAACAAACCGGCAGATTTGGACAGTGCAGTTCCGGCCTTCTTGAGCCACGCAGCTTGGGGAGGTATCGCAGTCTTTGCGGGCTTTGCCGTCTTTTCTGGCCCTTCGTTGCTTCCGCCGCTCCCTTTGTCAGACTTGGCCATTAGTCATCCTATTTGAGCAAACCGGCGTTTTTGTATTGCAGCCTTGACAGTTTTGAGATTGTTTTGCTTTTTTTATTATATTATATTATATTATATTATTTATTTATTTATTTATTTATATTATTATTATTATTATTTTGTTAGAAGATTTACATGCATATTTGACATCTTATATAACTTTATTCCCATAGATTTATGGATTTAATAACTAAACTTTTAGCTGTCGCATATTTGACATCTTATCTACACATGAAAAGTTGTATTTTACCTTTTAAATGTTAAAATAGACGTGTATTTTTATGTGATATGAAAGATTGAGTATTATATATGCAAAAGGTTGATTTTAGGTGATAGAAGTGTAAATGCATGGGCAGGTAAATGTCGATTTATATATTCTACTCCAAAAATATATTAGCATGATTATCGAGGAGAAACTATGGATTGAAAAATAAGTGTTGCAAAAAGATGGCTCATATGAGGTCAAATGTCACATCAATGTGATCCAGTGCCTAACCAGGGCCCTCTGAAACGATGTCCAAAACCTGGCAAACGAAAATCCCTCAGGTCAAAGATCAAGGCTTGCTCAACCGAAGAAAATGATCTGTCTGACTCGCCAAAACAACACTGAGAGTCGCCTTAGAGAAAACCTCAAGACTTGTCAAGATTATTCTGGCGTCTAACGCGACACCCATATAAACCCTAGTGGTTATCCTGACAAAAGAGGTGGGCTACCTATTGAATTATGGTAATGTGCTTATGCCAGAGAACCTAGTTTCATATTGGCAAATTGAATCCTACTTAAAGAGTCAACAACTAACAGTCAAACCAGAGGAGACATAATGAAGTATGGGACCTAAGGATCCTCATAAGTCAACTGGCTATCCTTAGTTAACTCAACTGACTATCCTTAGCTAAGTCAACTGAATCTCTTTGACCAAACCGATCGATTGTCCTTGAACAAGCCGACTGACTGTCCTCGACCAAGCAGATCGATTGCCCTCTTCGGGATCGGCCAACTGGCTAGCAAATGATAGTTGATTGTTTTCCTTAACTTAGCGAAATCGACCAAAAGAAATAGACTGACACAAAGGCCACTGGTCTTAGACAGTCTACTGATGGGGCAGCTAAGTTAGATATTTTTATTTATCAATTTATTTATTTATTCCATTCATGTATTTATTTCTTGCCAAAATACTATGTGGTGCCCTTATTCAAGCCGAAGCATGCAGATAATTGTATACTTTATACCTTTGCTTATAAATAGGGAGTCATTTTTACAAAAAAGGGCTAATGAATAGTTCATATTAATCTAGTCTCATTCTCATTCAAATGTTCTCTCTCACTTTCACTTTTTCTTTCTCTCTCTCTCTCTCTCCCTTCTCTCCTCTCTCCTCTCTCCTCTCTCATGTCCCCCTCTTCTATTTCTTGAGTGTTATTCACAGAAAAATTTTGAATTCAACATATATATTATACACATTTTGTGTGTGTGTGTGTGTGCATGTACACGTGTGTGAAGTGCCTTCTTGAGTCTTGAGACACATTTACAGCCTCTGTAGAAATCTAAGACCAAAGTTATACTCATATCCATGCTTTTGAGGTCACACACACCTTGAAATCCCCTCCGACAAACTTTTCTAGAGGTCTGCGCGGCGTGACTATGGTTGGCCTCACTCTGAGTGTGACCATGCCAGAATCCGAGGTTCCCACCGTGAGCTCTTGAAACGCACTCAGATCACTCGAGCGGTGTGACCACGCCGCCCAACACGACAGCCTGATGTGCATGACCATGCCGGGTCACATGGCCTTTCCCATTTTTTTTTCTCAGTAGCTATTCCCAACACGCCGAAAAATGCCCTTAAGCAGCTAGAAATCCTTGATTAAGGGAATAATCAAGGTATATTGCATGAGAAGTTTGGACATGGCAAGCTGCCCAATTTTGGGACACGTAGTGCCCATGAATGAGGAAAAAATACATGTAATTTCAGAAAAAATGGAGGAGTAGCCAAAGTTAAGGGGCTTCATTTCCATTCTTCCACCTGTTTAGGGATTTGCTAAGGGAGAGCTTCTTCATCTTCTCCAGATTTTGTGAGAGCTAGAGGGAAGTTCTTCTCTGGTTCTTAGAAAAGCTTTCTTGAAGAGCACTTGAGAGAACACAATGGAGAGTGTGAGAGCCTCTTCTTCCCTTGGAGATCTTGTAAGTGTCATAGAGAAAATCTCTCGTACAATGTGATTTTGGGAAGACTCTTCATCTTCCTCAAGGACATAACCAAGGAGTTGGTCCCCTTCTTCTTATGAATAGGTACATGAATAGATACATATAATTTTTAACTTCAACTTCTCATGGAGTTGGTCCCCTTCATCTTCCTCAAGGTGTCAGAATTTTGAGAATACATGAATAGATACATATAATTCCTCAACTTCTCATGAAGGAGTTGGTCCCCTTCATCTTCCTCAAGGTGTCAGAATTTTGAGAATACATGAATAGATACATATAATTCCCCAACTTCTCATGAAGGAGTTGGTCCCCTTCACTTCCTCAAGGTGTCAGAATTTTGAGAAGACATGAATAGATACATACTTCTTCCTCACTGTGCTTGCTCTTCTCTGGTGACTTCATCCTTCTCTGACGAACTTTTCGGGGAGTACGGGTAGGAAAGCTTCATCTTAGCTTGGGGGGAAGGGTGACTCCGACGAGCTCATAATCTCTCCTTTGGAAGGAGAGCTTCCTCCTATATCGGTGAAGGTGAAACTCCAACGAACTCTGGAAATCTCTCCTTGTTACTTTGGAGAAGGACTTGAGTGGGCTTCTCTCCTATTTTTAGAAGAGCTTCTTCAGGGACACAAGCTTAGGATGCCAATCAACATTCACGATGGTGAGATTCTTCAAAACTCTTTTTCATTTCTTTCTTAACTAGCCCTAGGAGTTTCCTTTACTAGGTGTTGTGGGTTTTGCTCACCAACATGAGGCTAGTTTGGCTGGCCACCCAGTATTGTTCAACACAATCTATTGTCAGACACTGGATGATACAATTGGCTAAAGGATATCGGTTGGCCCTACCATACACCTTTTATTTGACCAACTTTGTGATGTCACCATAGAGTTTTGGTCGCCTAAGCTAGGCAAGTTGGTTGGCTGACACTAGTTGTCATTGTCATATGTCTATTGATTAGTAAATTGTTTCCTATAGGAAACCCTAAGTTAGAAATCACATGCGTGGTCAAATCCTTTAAGATGTCGAGTGACTGTCTGTTACAAATCTTAGACCTAAATCCTAGTGGTTCAAAATCTCAATTTCTCAAGGCTTTGGCCTCCCAACAACATATTATTCTACATTTGCTTCATGACATCTTCTTGTCATTCAGGACCACATCACAAGTGATTTGCACTTAAACTTAAGCACTTTTACATGTTCGTATTGCATGGAATTTTGCATGTTTATGATTTGCACGCATGAGTTTGTTTACACTCAAATTCTTGTTTCTGACACAGTTATTCCTCGCATTCACACATGCAAATGAGTTGCTCGTCATTTAGTCAATTCATTGTGTGATTCTCTCCAACAAGAATTACATCTCTACCTTTCGATGGCACCGCTTCGGACCGTCGTAGGCACATCCTTCGGTTCACTGCCTCTATGGATTACCTATTTCTTCGGGTCGCTGCCTCCACAGCACACCCACCCCTTTTGAGCCGCTGCCTCTACGACACATCAATTCATTTGAGTAGTTGCCTCTACGACTCGATGACTCCGTGGCATGCTTACCCTTTTTAGGTCGTTGCCTCCATTGTTTACTCATTCCTCTCAGTTGCTACTTCCATGACACACCCATTCCTTTAAACCACTGCCTCGACGACACGTCCACTCCTCCAAGTCACTGCTTTCATGTCATATCCATTTCTTGGGGTCGTTGCCTCCACGACATGCCCACCCCTTTTGAGTCGCTACCTCCATGACACAACCATTCCTTTAAGACACTGCCTCCATGGCTCGTCCACCCTTCCAAGCCATTGCCTCCATAACATACTCATTTTCTAGGTCACTCCCTCATCGACACACCCATCTTCTAGGTCACTACCTCCACGTTATACCCACCCCTTTGAATCACTACCTCCTTGGTATACCCACCCTTCGGGTCATTGCCTCCACGGCACGCTCATTTCTTTGGCTTTTTGCCTCCATGACACTCCCGCTCTTGAGTCACAGCCTCCACAACACTCTCCTCACCACTATTACCATATGTTTTCTTGCATTTGCATTTGCATCTGTGTATGAAAGCGAGCCAGGCTTGATAGGCGAGTAACCCTGTATTTATCGCGATGCCTTAACAAGCATTACTTGTCAGGTCGATCTTGACGAGCAATGCAAGTTATCACATCAGAATTGATACAAGTATGATTGTGCTAAGGACCTAACGTGTGCCACCCTGCATGTTACAGACCCACATTTAATGACCCTTATTTTAAAACTAAAAAATATTTTTTTTTTTATTTCTTAAATCAGGCATAATTTTAAAATGATGCATGTAACAAACTAGGTAATATATAAGGTCAACACTTTTCAAAATCCATCTAGGATGACACCCTTTAGATCCCTTGGATCTTTAGAACAGAGTCGACTTGGCAAACTAACCTCGATAAAGTCATATGTACCCCGAAACTTTACCTGTGCACTTAGATGTTGGTTAGGACACTTCTCATTAGATGGTTTGCTAGGCTAGAACTAGGCTGTTAGATAATATTTTTGACTCCTCTTGCTATTGTTCTTTGTTTGCTTGTTCATTCTAGCCATGTGTTACTTTTGCGCTTTTTGATGTTGTTGTGTGTGCTTATTTTGATATTTAT
This sequence comes from Phalaenopsis hybrid cultivar, assembly GCA_002079205.1. Lineage (NCBI taxonomy): Eukaryota > Viridiplantae > Streptophyta > Magnoliopsida > Asparagales > Orchidaceae > Phalaenopsis > Phalaenopsis hybrid cultivar. Next base: position 42,365 of record JXCR01032833.1, on the reverse strand, counting down.
GACAATATATTAGGGCGGTCTTCTGTAGGAGGTCATGTCATATATATGCAGACACGTAGATACAATAAAAAAGGGGAAGCAACATAATGATTATTTCTAACCATTTTCTACAGGCGTTGTTTAGCTCACCCACTAGGCATAACCTTGACACGTTGCATGTTTGTTTGCCTTTCCCGCTGACATTATTTTCGAGTGGTCAAGTATTTTTTTCATCTTTTAAATGTATCTTTTAGAGTCCTAGGTAGAATCTGAATTAGAAATATGGTACACAGGTTCTGAGGCGCTAGACAGATGAAATCATGTGACGGTTACCATGAATAGAAGGGTCACGTCCCGTACATTAATTCTAAATCACATTTATGTATAGAATTAGAACCAAATGTGTACTTATGCAATACTTGACCACCTTTTTCTTTTCTGGGATATTTCATCGACCCAACAACAGCTCGTGTTCGGCTCGTTTATATTTCGAGCTCAAAAAGTGTGTTCATGTTCGGCTCGTTTGCTTAACGAGCTGAACACGAGCTGTTCACGAACAAAGCGTCCTTTGAACAACCTTAATCATGTCGTTATAAGACAATAAGGGTTTGAGCAAGATTTAAAAATTATTATTTATATTAAAACATCATTTGAATCTAATTTAATAATTTTTATTCTATTTTCTTAATCAATATTTTAATTGATTATAAATCTTTGTAGCCTTGTAGTCAATTAGATTTTTTAAAATACTATATATATACTTGATGAGTAGTATTTCGAGCCAAAACGAGCCGAACACGAACGAACACATCTTAGTCCGTGTTCGGCTCGTTAACTTATCGAACGAGATTAACAAGCCGAACACGGGTTTTTTAACGAGCCGAACACGAGCTGTTCGCGAACAACGAGCCATTTTGACAGCCCTAACACTGGTCATTTTACTATTTAGTTGTCTTATTTTTCTGCTTTTTTCATTGTTTCCATGTTTGGGTTGTTTCCCCTATTTCTTTCTGGTTTTTTCGGGGATGCTACAAAAATTGCAATTTAGGCTCTTTAGGAGCATAAAATTGTAATTTTTTCTACAAAAAATTATAAAATTTTTTTTAAGATAAATTAAAAATTAGAATAAAAAAATTCAGTATTTTTCGAATCATGTTTTCTACTTTCTCGCATTGCTTTCAGGCCAGTTTTAAAACAAGTTGCATAGCAAGACCTTCATCCAAGTCATATAATAGAGCCTCCACAATATTGAAGGAATGTTTTAAATAACTGCATCATATGCATGTCCCGAGGAGAAGGCATCGTGTTTCTTCAACTCAACTGACCCAACATAAATTTCTACTCAGATGACTGTCTGATGCGCTTAAGGTTTTAGAAGGCTCTCGACCCAAACAGGTCTAAGTCCTTTCTTAAGAGTGTTTTCAACTTTATAGTTGAACCTCATTTTCTTTTTATTTTCAGTGGCATCCTCGCCACTTTGGCAAATATAAGTCTCACTTTTTGGAGTTTCACCTGATAGTCATAGGAGAGAGTCTCATTCCTTTAACCTTAGCGCTACCGAAATCCTGTGAACAATGCAATTCACAGATTTCTGACTGGAGATCTCTGGACATGTTAGGTCGGCCTAGTGTCTTGGAATGATAGGTCCATGGTGCCCGACCAAGCTACCTATACCTATTAGGGATTATTCCTCATTCTTTTAATTATGCACTTTGAGCCTTTCACTCCTCTTGCCATCGTTGGTAACATCTTGACGATCGAATTACTAATGAGCTACCGCTCATTTGAGATACGATGATTTGTCCTCTGTTATTATGAGTTGGATGTGCTTTGACGTAGCTTCCCTGTCAAAATGATTCAGTTGTTTTGCAGGCTCCGTATGTCGATGAGTTTGTTACCCATGTAGGATCGTGAGAGACTCACTATCTACTTTGTAGCTTAGCAAAAACATTGAAAGTATCAGAGCATTTCCATGAGAATTAACAGTCTTTTGATAACCCTGTGTTAACTATCACTTTAAATGTAAGCAAAAATCATTTGATCAAGAGTATTCTTGGGCATCACCCAAAAAGTATTTAACCAATTGGGATATGTCTCATTGGGTGCACTCTAAACCCCATAACAAGTAAACACACCTGAATCTCTGGTTGTGGATAGTCTATGTAGGTTCTTTTGTGGGTATTGGTCCAATGTGCTTCCACCCGATCTTATTTGGGCGGACATATTTGACCTATCCTTGCGAGGTCTATCGCACGTAGGCTCTCCACGTTTTCTTTCTCCAGTGTATCGTATTTTTGTATGCCAACCTTTTCCGGTTTCTCTCTTCTCCTAATCATTTACATGCTCAAGAAGAGAGACTTATTTGGAAAAGAGAATATACGACGATAGACAAACTAGCAACTCCATAAAAAAAGAAACTAAAACTCTGTGTGTGCGTGCGCACACATGTGTATAAACTTATGTTGTTTTGAGTAATATAATTCTAACAAAATAATATTTCCTATAATATTTGTTTTTTTTGTCCATGCCATTATGTAGGACAATCTAAAATAGGGTATGCATCAACTGGTTTAAATTGAAAAATCCAAATTTTTTTATTTGATTTTTTTTTTAGAAATTGAATTGGTTTATTAATTAGTGGTTCCATTTTGAATCAACGGTTATTTGACTATAAAATTATGATTTGGTTAAGAAAAACATAAAAGTAAAATTGTAAGAAGCCTATATATTATCAAAAAAATAATTCTATATTTTTTTTCAAAATTNTTATTATTATTATTATTATTATTATTATTATTATTTTGTTAGAAGATTTACATGCATATAACTTTATTCCCAGAGATTTATGGATTTAACAACTAAACTTTTAAGTGTCACATATTTGATATCTTATCTACAAATGAAAAGTTGTATTTTACCTTTTAAATGTTAAAATATACGTGTATTTTTATGTGATATGAAAGATTGAGTGGTATATATATGCAAAAAGGTTGATTTTAGGTGATAGGCGTACGTAACGTCGATTTATATATTCTACTCCAAAAATATATTAACATGATTATCGAGGAGAAACTATGGATTGAAAAATAAGTGTTGTAAAAAGATCGCTCATATGAGATCAAATGTCACATCAATGTGATCCAGTGCCTAACCGGGGCCCTTTGAGACCATATCCAAAACCTGACAAATGAAAGTCCCTCAGGTCAAAGATCAAGGCTTGCTCAACCAAAGAAAATGATCTGTCTGACTCACCAAAAAAACACCGAGAGTCACCTTAGAGAAAACCTCGAGACTTGCCAAGATTATTCAGGCATCTAGTGCGGCACCCATATAAACCCCCAGTGGTTATCCTGATAAAAGGGGTGGGCTACCTATCGAATTATGGTAATGTGCTTATGCCATAAAACCTAGTCTCATATTGGCAAATTGAATCCTACTTAAAGAGTCAACAACTAACAGTTAAACCAGAGGAGACGTAATGAAATTTGGGTCCTAAGGAGCCTCATAAGTCGACTGACTATTCTTAGTTAACTCAACTGACTATCTTTAGCTAAGTCGACTGAATGTCCTTGACTAAACCGATCGACTGTCCTTGAACAAGCCAACTGACTGTCCTCGACCAAGTAGATCGATTGTCCTCTTCGGGATCAGCCAACTGGCTAGCAAATGATAGTTGATTGTTTTCCTTAACTCAGCGAAATCGACCAAAAGAACTAGACCGACACAAAGGCCATTGATCTTAGACAATCGACTGATGGGGCAGCTAAGTTAGATATTTTCATTTATCAATTTATTTATTTATTTCATTCATGTATTTATTTTTTTGCCAAAATAATATGTGGTGCCCTTATTCAAGCAGGAACAAACATATAATTGTATACTTTATACCCCTTTACTTATAAATAGCTAGTCATTTAATCTAGTCTCATTCTCATTCAAATGTTCTCTCTCTTTCAATTTTTCTTTCTTTCTCTCTCTCTCCTGTCTCTCCTCTCTCCTCTCTCCTCTCTCATGTCCCCCTCTTCTATTTCTTGAGTATTATTCACAGATAAATTTTGAATTCAACATATATATTACGCACATTTTGTGTGTGTGTGTGTGCATGTATATACAACACGCGTGTGAAGTGCCTTCTTGAGTCTTGAGACACATTTACAGCCTCTGCAGAAATCTAAGGTCAATGTTCTACACATATCCATGTTTTTGAGGTCACACACACCTTGATATCCCCTCCGACAAACTTTTCTATAGGCCTGCGTGGCGTGACCACGGCTGCATTGGGCGTGGCCACGCCTCACCCTGAGTGTGACCATGCCAGAATCCGAGGTTCCCACCATGAGCTCCAGATCACTTGAGCGGTGTGACCACGCCGCCCAACCCGGTAGCCTGATGTGCATGACCATGCCGGGTCACATGACCTTTCCAATTTTTGTTCTCATTAGCTATTCACAACACGCCGAAAAATGCCCTTAAGCAGCTAGAAATCCTTGATTAAGGGAATAATCAAGGTATATTGCATGAGAAGTTTGGACATGACCAGCTGCCCATTTTTGGGACACGTAGTGCCCATGAATGAGGAAAAAACACATGTAATTTCAGAAAAAATGGAGGAGTAACCAAAGGTAGGGGCTTCCTTTCCATTCTTCCACCTGTTTATGGATTTGTTAAGGGAGAGCTTCTTCATCTTCTCCAGATTTTGTGAGATCTAGAGGGAAGTTCCTCTCTGGTTCTTAGAAAAGCTTTCTTAAAGAGCACTTGAGAGAACACAATGGAGAGTGTGAGAGCCTCTTCTTCCCTTGGAGATATTGGAGGTGTCATAGAGAAAATCTCTCGTACAATGTGATTTTGGGAAGACTCTTCATCTGCCTCAAGAACAGAGCCAAGGAGTTGGTCCCCTTCCTCTCATTGTTCTTCCTCACCATTCTTCCT
>JXCR01032833.1:6862-37222 GCA_002079205.1 Phalaenopsis hybrid cultivar | reverse complement strand
ATATATATATATATATATATATATTTGTGTGTGTGTGTGTGTGTGTGTGTGAAGTTGGTTTGCTTTGGTTCTATTTATAATTTAGTTGGATTAATTTTGCTTATAACTTGATTTAATTCAATCCATTCAATAAATTCTTTAATGAATTAAATTGAATTGACCGAATGCACACATAGGATTAAATTTGCTCATTATTATTATTATTATTATTTTAAAGTATGGCCTTACATTAACTTCATCATGGACACAAGTGCATTCTTGAAAATCTCATTTTATAGTTTGATTTTAAAGGCAAGCATATCATCATTTATATAAAGAGAGATGAAGAGAGAGAGAGAGAGAGATTAGGACACTGCCAAATTGAAATAGTTTTCACTACTTTCAAATGTGGAATTCATTAATGGGTTAGAAAAGTTATTCTTTGCAGAATTTTGAGAAGACATGAATAGATACATATAAAAATTAGTTACAAGTATCCTAGTGATATACTTATGAATGAGGAATAGAAAAATGAAAGTGATTATACTAGTATTCTTCCTAAATGTAACTACAATACGACCTTAGAGAGAAACAATCTATGTTAAAAGGTCATTAATATGTCATCAAGAAATTTGTATGATCAAAATGATATTCGATGCATTTTGAATACGAGATCTTCCAAATTCGAATTAAGGATCATCCAAGCTATGACTTCAACAAATTTATATTTAAACGAAGCATCTCAACAATACATGTCTAATGACATTAAAAGTGATACATTCTAAGTTTTGATGAACCTAGATCAACATTTAAAATATAGTTGAAAACTTTGACATATAAATCAAAAGGTCAAATAATCTCTAAATTTTGCATGCTTATAATCAAATTAACCGACTTAATGAGAGAAATCCAACATGTAAAGATCATTTAGTTTTGAGGTTTTTAAAACACTTAGAATATTGAAATATTAAATGTGATCAAGAGGCTTTATGTAGACCAACCTATGGAAGATTTTGAGATTTAGGCTAAAAAATTATAAATAATCCCACAGTCTTCACTTAAAGGTGGAATGAGAAGAAAGGAAGCTAACAACTAAAAATTATGAAGTGCATGTGAACGACCACCAGCCATGGTTAGCCATCACTAGCAATTTTTGCAGCCAACTATTACAGTTGTCATCTCCAATTGTAACTATTTTTTTTAACTAAAGCTATTGTAGCCACTAGCTACGATTATTGTAGCCACTAACTATAATTATTGTATCAAACTAAATCTATTGTTGCCATTAACTACAACTATTATAATTAACCACAAATTATGACTTTTGTATGTACCAATTATAACTTTTGTAATCAATTATTATATTGGTAGCCAATTATGTCTATTGTAGTTAAGAACTACAATTATTGAGATTTGATTATGTCTGTTTTAACCAAATTATAACTCTATAGCCACAATTGTAGATTGTTGTATTTGCATGATCTTTAATCTAGGAGAAGAGTGAACTTCTATAATTTCAATTTTCTAATAGATTTTTTGATTTTGTCAGACCCCATGAGTTTTTTCCTTTCTGAGATTTTTTTACATAAAAAAAAATTAATATCTCTTACATTTCTATTTATGCACCCGCTGAAAATTTATATTGGCCTAAAGCTAAATATTTCATTGTCATTCAAATTTTTCTAGCATGCAACATTCATGAAGTCACAAAAGGTAATTAGAATAGCCCTCATGAGGTGTAGATGACATTTAATACATAGATATTCTTAAAATAAGTCACACACACACAGAGAAATACGACCATGTACCTAAATATAGGTCTTCTCTGCATACTCTAACATGAAAACTAATACACTTAATCCACTTGTTGAAGTGGTTGAATCATGTCCACCTATCGAAGTAGTTAAATTTCATCTCTTCAGTGGAGGTGACCTAGCCCTTCTGGGGGAGGACAACTACTATAAATAGTCATCATTCTAGTCAGGATGCAAGTCCATTCTTCTTTATAAGTGTCGCTTGACATCTAAGTCACAGTCTTTTTATTAAGATATTATGGATGGGTTTTGTATTGTGCTAAACATGTTTTATATTTTTCTTCTTTTTGTATAAAAAGGAATTCAAGAGTGGAGGAGATCTAAAATATTTTCCAAAGTTCCTCTCTCTCTCTCTCCCTCTCTCAAACACTGCAATTCAAGAAAACTTCTCTGAGACATTTTTTCTGGCTTGCCAAAGGTTCAAGCTCAATATAAAAGTTTGGGGCCTCCTCTCAAGGCTCACATCCATCTCGTTCTTCTACCTCCCTTCTGAAAATACACGATCTTTATCGAGTTGTATGTACTCATGAGCAATACGTGACTTTACGTCCTAAAAGGATTCTATAGTACATATGTATAATGCTTATTTAGCTGAAATTTTACAAGCAGTCGGAGAATATCATCTCATTTCTTATTTTAAAAAAGATAATAATTGGAAGAACAAATTACTTAGAACTAACAATAACTTGTAGTAGTTGAGTTAATAATTTGTTCTCTGAAAGGAGAAACTTAACAATATGGATTAGGCGAGTGTCTATATGAACAATTCACTTGAGAAAAATGACTAACTGACCTATAAAATTAAAAGTAAAGGGAAAATTTAAGATCAATGGACTTATCAAATATAGATAGTCATGAGTCTTTTCGAATGAAAGTCGTTGATTCCAAAAAAAAGCTAACAATGATAAACAGTACAAATACTCTAAAATGGTCGACTAATTAGTGGTTAGAGAGGACCTAAATCAAAATAAAGTGGTGGATGAATTGAAATGGTTGGAATTCAATGGTTTAATGACAAACCAAAAACATTAGTGTTGTCCATCAGATGATGATTAGTCTTTCACCCAAACAAAGATAGTAAAATAAGCACTTTAGAATTTTGAAGAAATTTGAAAAATATCTAAAAGTTCAATTAAACCGAGTTGAGATAGACCTAACAATCCAAAACTAGAAGTGTCAGAAAAATTTGAAAATGCCAAAATGATCAATTAAAGGAAATGAGTACAAACTTTTTCTCTCCGGGGACTGATAGAATGACATGAAATGATAATGGAAGGTGATCCAAACTTTGTGTTCATCTAAGATCTAAGGATTCAAAACATAAAATAATAAAAATAATGGTGGTAAGACATAAAATATAATTAGAATATTTTCCAAAATTGATTAGTATCCGAATTAATATGAAATTAGCCATTGTTATTCTTAATAACAAACACATCATTTTGTGCCTTGATATGCCCCATCCATTGATAAGAAAATTATTGGACAATGCCAAATAAATGATTAACTAATAAGTGTAATAGGCCAAAGTAAAACCCTTTTAATTAGTTTAATTGTCATGGCATGCATAAAAAAATGGTGCCTAAATATCAAATTGCGCCGTCCCATAAAAAAACATTGTTATTTTTTGACTCGAGATTGGGTGGCTGCCACGGCTAATGTAAATATAAGCCATAATTCTTAGATAACGTCACAAATTAAATAAACGTTAATAGGACGTCATGTAGTATAATTCACTCAAATTGACAATTATTGTAAACTGCGTTCGATTCCTTGTATTTATGTGCTCATAAACAACTTTTTTAGTAACTAATTTTTTGTTAGGATAAACTGCGTTTTGGCAGCTATTTTTAAAAACTGCTGTTAAAATTAGTGTTTTCTTATCAGTTCTGACTAAGTGCGGTGACAGCTGCGGTTTGAATTTTTCAATAAAAAAAAAATTATTTTAGCCACTACAATTTTTTGTAATATCAGATTATTCTTCAGTAATTTCACAACTGCTTCTTAATAAACTGTAGCTGCCTCAAACAGATCATAAGACATATGTCGTAATTCATAAGAACAAATAAAAGATACCCTTCAAGAAATACAATTTTTCATCCAACTGTTTTGACAGCTTTTGGTGCAGTTAAAATTAGTGTTTTCTCATTGGTCTTGACTAAGTGCGGTGACAGTTGCGGTTTGAATTTTTCAATAAAAAAAGATTATTATAGCCACGACAATTTTTTGTAATATCAGATTATTCTTCAGCAATTTCACAGTTGCTTCTTAATAAACTGTAGCTGCTTCAAACAAATCAGAAGACATATTTCGTAATTCATAAGAACAAATAATAGATACCCTTCAAGAAATACAACTTTTCATCCAACTAAATAAAGTATCTTATCTTAAGTGAATCATGCAATTTGTAAATAAAATGTCATATTTTTAATTCAAACAAGTTATGTCAGCGGGCATTAGGAAAGCTGATTAATTTATATTAAAAAAGCTCATTTGTTCAGTGATATACATGAAATTAATTTATAATTAGCTATTTTATGATTTAAATAAGATATATTATTTGTGTGTTATAGCTAGGTTTAAAATAAACATTGATGGGTAAGAACATCTAATAAATTCATTAAATTTAAATATATTTTTGATGTCCAAACAATGAAATGGTCCAACATTCTAAAAATTAGGAGCACAATAATTTAATTGGTTTTAAGAAATATTTCATCAATTATAAGATGTTAAAAAAGGTGTGGAAGAGCTTAGCGAACTCTATTATTCCTAAGCAAAAGTCAAATATTGTGTTATGTTTTGCTTGTTAATTTATTAAAGTTCAATATGAATTATGCATGATCATAAAGTCTAATTGAAAATTGTATTTATATGTTATATAAATTATTAAAAACTTTAAATGTCAATATTTTTATATAAATATAAAACAGTACGAATGTAAATCATTTTTCATATATATAAAAAGAATGCGTCAGTATGAATCCCGAGGAGATCCAACGATCTAAAACGAAGGAAACATAACAAAAAAAAAAAAACCCCATCAGCAAGACCAAGAAACCTTATCTCATTGGATACAGCCATCCGAGCCTTTGACAAATGCTGATGACAAAAGAATTTTTGGGCTAGTCAAGCTTGGACAGATAGATCAAACTGAGAAAAGAATTCAGATCCTCACCATCATCACTCATCCCACATACGTCTCCAAGGTTCATCGTTAGAGCCAAAAATCAAAAATACAATAGAGCTTCACAATCGTCTCAAATAGCCTACATCATTAAGTAATAAGCTATCTATCAAGTTACAATGATCCACTCTCTGCTCAATTGTCTAGTCTCGATTTACCGAACTGAGGGTTAACAATCAAACTAGACCAAAAAATCAGTTAAGTCTAGCCAACTAAGTGAATCTCATCAATCTTAAGTCAATTGAATCCAACCAACCGGCTACGCTAACCCAACAAGCTGATCGAACCGACCTATCAAGCCAAAGTTAGGCTAGACTAACTTACCATGTCATAGGAGAGTAGAGCAGTAGCTTTATACTGCTCTAATCAGTAGAATACCTAAAATATCATATAATTACCCTCATAACCAAGAAGCAGATGTGAAATTTCAGATATTACACCTTTTTCCCGAGATTACTTTATGAGGAAAAAAAATGATAGATAAGATTTTTTNAAAAAAATGTTGCCTAAATATCAAATTGCGCCGTCCCATAAAAAACATTGTTATTTTTTGACTCGAAATTGGGAGGCTGCCACGGCTAATGTAAAAATATGCGCCATAATTCTTAGATAACGTCGCAAATTAAATAAATGTTCATAGGATGTAATTGACGATTATTGTAAACTGCGTTCGATTCCTTGTATTTATGTACTCATAAATAACTTTTTTAGTGACTAATTTTTTGTTAGGATAAACTCGGTTTTGACAGCTTTTGGTGCCGTTAAAATTAGTGTTTTCTCATTGGTCCTGACTAAGGGTTTGTTTGGGGCAGCTTATAAGTGCAGAACGCCGCCGTACCGTTTGGTTCACGCGTTTCACCAGCTTATCCGGAACTGTGTTTGGGTTTTTACACTAAACGCAGCCCACGGGTCGACTCCAGTAGTCGGCCCGCGGGCTGCGTTTCAGGATAAACAGCTTATCTTGAAACGCACATGCTGCCCCAAACGGACGCTAAGTGCGGTGACAACTGCGGTTTGAATTTTTCAATAAAAAAAAAAATTATTATAGCCGCTGCAGATTTTTGTAATATCAGATTATTCTTCAGCAACTTCACAGCTGTTTCTTAATAAACTGTAGCTGCTTCAAACAGATCATAAGACATATTTCGTAATTCATAACAACAAATAAAAGATACCCTTCAAGAAATACAATTTTTCATCCAACTAAATAAAGTATCTTATCTTAAGTGAATCATGCAATTTGTAAATAAAATGTCATATTTTTAATTCAAACAAGTATGTCAGCGGGCACAAGGAAAGCTGATTAATTTATATTAAAAAAAGGCTCATTTGTTCAGTGATATACATGAAATTAATTTATAATTAGCTATTTTATGATTTAAATAAGATATATTATTTGTGCGTTATTGCTAGGTTTAAAATAAACATTGATGGGTAACAACATCTAATAAATTCATTAAATTTAAATATATTTTTCAAGTCCAAACAATGAAATAGTCCAACTTTCTAAAAATTAGGAACGCAATAATTTAATTGGTTTTGAGAAATATTTCATCAATTATAAGATGCTTAAAAAGGTGTGAAAGAGCTTAACGAACTCTATTATTCCTAAGCAAAAGTCAAATATCTTGTTATGTTTTGCTCGTTAATTTATCAAGTTAAACATGAATTATGCATGATCATTAAGTCTAATTGAAAATCATTTTTATATGTTATATAAATTATTAAAAATTTTAAATAATATTTTTATATAAATATGAAACATTACGAATGTAAATCATCCTTCATATATATATAAAGAATGCGTTAACATGAATCCCGAAGAGAACCAATGATCTAAAATGAAGGAAACAAGATAAGAAAAACCCATCGACAGAAGACCAAGAAACCTTATCTCATTGGATACAACTATTAGAGCCAATGACAAATGACAACCGGGTTAGGAGGATGACGAAAAGAACGTTCGGGCTAGTTGGGCTTGGAAAATAGATCAAATTGAGAAAAAATTTAGATCCTCGCCACCATCACATATTCCATAGAAGCCTCTAAAGTTTCTTGTTAGAGCCAAAAATCAACAATACAACAGAGCTTCACAATCGTCTCGAAGAGCCTACATCATTAAGTAATAAGCTATCTATCAAGTTACAATGATTCACTCTCTGCTCAATTGTCTAGTCTCGCTTTGTCGACAGAATGGTCTCATCCAGGAACTGAGAGAACAATCAAACTAGACCGACAAATCATTTAAGTCTAGCCAACTAAGTGAATTCATCAATCTTAAGTCAATTGAATCCAACCAACCGTCTAAGCTAACCTAACAAGCTGATCGAACCGACCTATCAAGCCAAAGTTAGGCTAGACCAACTTACCAAGTCATAGGAGAGTAGAGCAGCTCTAATCAGTAGAATACCTATAATATCATGTAATTGCCCCCATAAAGAAGAGGAGAAGTGAAATTTCGGATATTATACCTTCTTCCCTACATAAGAAGATCAATTTATGAGGAAAAAAAAAAAAGGAAGGATAAGATTTTTTATTGTTCGTTTTCTTTATGTGANATCAACTACTTTTCTTGTGCACTCTTCAGATACCTAATAATCTAATATATGGCATACATGTGATCATTTCTCTGCCATCGTTTTATATCGTCCTAGAAGTCCATTAGAGCTCAGCAATTACCGCCACTGCCATCACGCCAGCAAGTCGGAGAAAGCAGAACTTTCAATTCTCAAGCTGCGACACAGTGGAATCAATGGTATGAGCTAATCCAGTGTCGGCCTGAGCGATTTTATCATCTTAGAAGCCCATCTGTACTAAACATTTAGTTCTAATTCGATGTAGTGCAATCATCTGGAAGTATCGTCACTGCCATGAACGACTTGGAGACACTAGAGCTCTAGAAAGCAATGGCGGAATCAATTTTGTGAGCCAATACGAGATTAGGAGATCCCAGATTTCAGATCGTCAGAGCTCAGAGGTCTACCGCTCACATGCAACAAGCAAAAACGGGACCTAACTGGCACANGGCGGAATCAATTTTGTGAGCCAATACGAGATTAGGAGATCCCAGATTTCAGATCGTCAGAGCTCAGAGGTCCACCGCTCACATGCAACAAGCAAAAAACGGGACCTAACTGGCACGATTTTATTAGCGTGGCCATCCAGAGCAAACAGGCAAGCTGTAGTGACCAAGCTGAGAAGAGACAAAGAACGGGCGCTATAATGGCCGGGGAGAGAGAACGCTGCAGGCCTAGGTAAAGTACTGGTACCGCCGCTAGCTCGTAGGCACGTAACAGAGTGCTCGAGTACCAGCTTGCTCAATCGAAATCGGCTTTGAAATTTGTCATCGAGGTTTTTAGATTGAATCCTCCTATACTGCATTAACTTTTTTTTAACACTAAAAATTCCAAAAAAAAAAAAAACAGAGTGCCGGACGCTCGAAAACTTTCGCGCCTGTAACGATCGATCCCTTTCAGTAGCAGCAGTGAGCCTACGCATCATAAGGACCTGCGCTTTAAAAGCGATTTTAATGCGTTCGGGCAGGCGAAGAGTATAGCGCTGCCTTAGGTTGTCTTAGCCATTTTTTTCATTGTCATTGCTCGGTTGGGATCTCGTTCTCCTTCTTTGCGTGCGAGGGCTGTGCAGCTGTGATAGGAGGGCGCGCAGCTCGCAGCGCCCTCCGCACCTAATAATTAGGCCCTTCTTACGCTCTCCTTAGCCTTTACTACGGATTGCGAGGGAATAGAGATGCAGGGGAGAGCCGAGTGTTAGCGCTTCGAACGCCGTGTACTTCGCCGCCCGTGTCGGCTGCTCGTGCGTGCGCTGCCCTGTTGCGGATTTCGAGGTGGTTGAGCTGCCGCTCAACTTTTCCACTTGTTTTGTTTATTTGGTAATCATTTAACCAAATAGTTTTTTCCTTCCATTTCACTCCAGAGGGTGGTTCGTGTTTGTCTAATTACGTATCTAGTTTTAAGCAATTGCTTGCTCGCCTTGCGTTTGGGAATTTCATCATATAGAGAGATTGAGCAACGCTGCTATGATTTTACTTGACCGGCNGGAGCCGAGTGTTAGCGCTTCGAACGCCGTGTACTTCGCCGCCCGTGTCGGCTGCTCGTGCGTGCGCTGCCCAGTTGAGGATTTCGAGGTGGTTGCGCTGCCGCTTAACTTTCCCACTTGTTTTATTTATTTGGCAATCATTTAACCAAATAGTTTTTTTTCTTCCCGTTCTTATTCACCATTTAACTCCAGAGGTTGGTTTGTATTTGTCTAATTACGTATCTAGTTTTAAGCAATTGCTTGCACGCCTAGCGTTTGGGGATTTCATCATATAGAGAGATTGAGCAACGCTGCTATGATTTTACTTGACCGGTGTGAATTGNCCATTTCACTCCAGAGGGTGGTTCGTGTTTGTCTAATTACGTATCTAGTTTTAAGCAATTGCTTGCTCGCCTAGCGTTTGGGAATTTCATCATATAGAGAGATTGAGCAACGCTGCTATGATTTTACTTGACCGGTGTGAATTCGAGGTGAAGAAACTTGGTTTTTGTTTTGGATTTTGAGCTCCACAACAGAGATATTAGACGAAGTTCANGAATTCGAGGTGAAGAAACTTGGTTTTTGTTTTGGATTTTGAGCTCCACAACAGAGATATTAGACGAAGTTCTAGTCGATGGAGTCATCGCAAGTGCAGGAGTATTTTGGGTTTTCCTGGATTTCATGCGTGGCGCAGTATTTGTTTTAGAATTGCTGTTAAGTATTGCTAGTTAATGTTTATATGTATCAGTATTGTAGCTTGTAGCGGCAAATTAGGATTTTTTTTGGAAGATTAACACATATACCACTCAATTCTTATGTATTTATGTTTCTAACACCTAAATTTTAATTTTTTACATACATGGCATCTTCCCGAAGCGTGAAATTGCTTATTTGAGTTAAAATGGGGGTGTTTTTTTATGCGATATGAAAAGTTTAGGTAATATAAATGTAAAAAGTAACTAACCCTGAAGAATGGGGCGGCAAGTATGTAAATGCATAGGCTTTGAAGAGAAACTCTGGAGAGAAGTCCTGGACGAAAGGGATACTTGAAATGCTGGTGCTTAGCTTTAGCTTTTTTCGAAAGTTTTTATGTGTGTATGTACGTATATATGAAGCTTCTGTGTCTTCTACCTTCATTTGTTTAATCATTGTTCATGGTGTTTCGAAGTGTAATAAAAATAAAACATGTTAATTATATAAATGAGTGAAATACATTTATACACTTTTTCATGCATAAATAAATGATTCCATAGTGTNAGCGGCAAATTAGGATTTTTTTTGGAAGATTAACACATATACCACTCAATTCTTATGTATTTATGTTTCTAAAACCTAAATTTTAACTTTTTACATACATGGCATCTTCCCGAAGCGTGAAATTGCTTATTTGAGTTAAAATGGGGGTATATGCGATATGAAAAGTTTAGGTAATATAAATGTAAAAAGTAACTAACTCTGAAGAATGGGGCGGCAAGTATGTAAATGCATAGGCTTTGAAGAGAAACTCTGAAGAGAAGTCCTNTAGCGCTGCCTTAGGTTGTCTTAGCCATTTTTTTCATTGTCATTGCTCGGTTGGGATCTCGTTCTCCTTCTTACGCTCTCCTCCTTTGCTTTTACTACGGATTGCGAGGGAATAGAGATGCAGGGGGNGCACAATGATTATGGTAACTACTAACTAGCTATAAATGGTCTGAAAAGCTGTATGCTTTAACATGAAGATGATATTGATTTCTTTATAAGGATATTCAGGTTGCTTGAATGCCCTTGTCTTCTTGGATTCTCTAAACGAATTAATTGTTCTTGAAAACTAACACTCGCTAAAAATGGTCTGAAAACCTGTATGCTTAAACATGAAGGTGAAATTGATTCCTTTATAAGGATATTCAGCTTGCTTGAATGCTCTGGTCTTCTTGGATTCTCTTAAAG
Organism: Phalaenopsis hybrid cultivar; assembly: GCA_002079205.1. Taxonomy (NCBI): domain Eukaryota; kingdom Viridiplantae; phylum Streptophyta; class Magnoliopsida; order Asparagales; family Orchidaceae; genus Phalaenopsis; species Phalaenopsis hybrid cultivar. Next base: position 26,281 of record JXCR01032833.1, on the reverse strand, counting down.
AATTAATTGCTATTGAAAACTAACCCATTTCATTAATGGCTTGGGCTTATATAGAGCCTTACAACATTTATAAATTAATCTCTAAACTTCTTCTATTTACAAATAGAACCCAACATTAAATACAAATCTCAACAATACCTCTCAAACTGGGCAAAAGATATCTACTAAGCCCATCTTATCACATAACCTAGCCAAATTTAATGGGCTAAGTCTTTTATTGAGGCAATCAGCTACTTGTTATCCAGTGGTTACATGACTTAACTCTAGTAGTCCGTTATTCAGCTTTTCCTTAATGAAGAACCTATCAATCTCCACATGTTTGGTTCTATCATGTTGCATTGGGTTCTTGGTGATGTTGATCGCTGACTTGTTGTTGCACCACAACTTCATTTGAGCTCCTTGGTCCACCTTGAGCTTTACTAACAAAACTTTTAGCCGCATCATCTCAGCAACTCCTATGGCCATGGCCTTACACTCTGCCTTTGTTGTTGACCTTGCTACTACTAATTATTTCTTGCTCTTTAAAGAAACCAAGTTTGCCCGCTATTAACATGCAATATCCATATGTGGACCCCCTGTCATCCATACAACTCGTCCAGTATGAGTTACAATAGTACTCAATGCTTACATATCCATTCTTCCTGAAAATCAACTACTTTTCTTGTGCACTCTTCAGATACCTAATAATCTAATATATGGCATACATGTGATCATTTCTCGGATCATACATATAGCGATTCACCACACTTACTGCAAATGATATGTCGGTACGAGTGACTCTGGTATCTTTCGCGATCAACTGGCTTTGTTGTCTTTGAGCTCAACTTTTCCTTCTAATTATTTGTTAAAACTACAGACATGCATCCCAACATATCTGTCTCTGTGAGCAAGTGTAGCATATATTTTCTCTAAGACAAAACAATCTCCTCTGCTCCACGAGCCACCTCAATTCCGAGGAATTATCTAAGTTGTTTCAGGTCCTTCACCTCAAACTTTTTGCCCAAACTTGTCTTCAACTGACCAATATCTCCTTTATCATCTCCAGTGACAATGTCATTCACATACACAACAAGAATAATAATGTGATCATCATGTCGTTAAAAGAACATTGTATGATCGACATTAATCTGTTGATATCCCATGTCTGCTATTGCTTTCCTAAATCTATCAACAATAAGCTCGAGGAAGCTATTTCAAACTATATAGTGACTTTCTTAATCTACACAGACTGCCCACTATTTGGTTCGTGTCAAAGCCTCGTCTAGCAGATCCACATGAAGGAACACATTCTTCACATTCATTTGTTATAACCTTCATCAGCCATTCAAAACCAGAGAGACGAGTGTCTTGATGGTGCTCATCTTTGTCATTGGTGTAAATGTCTTATCACAGTCGATGTCATTCGTCTGACTATACCTTTTCACCACCAATCATGCTTTGTAGTAATTAATCTTTCTTTCTGATATCTACTTCACTGTAAAAACCCATTTGCACCCGACTGCATTTTCCCTGTTAGTAGCAACACGAGTTGTCATATCCTGTTCTTATCGAGAGCACCAAGTTCCTCTACTACCTTCCACTTTGAATTGTCCTTAACTACCCACCAACAATTGGGTATAGAGACAATGTCCAATGATACAATTAATGTTCTATATCAAGGTGATATGTTAGTGTATGAGATAAAATAGACAATTTCACGTGAGGATCTAAAACGATCGGGAGAATAACGATCAAGTGGATGACCCGCATTATTACTAGAAGTCGTCCTTAGAGTATTAAAGGTTCCATGCGACTTCCTTCCTGCAAGTTTGTTGGATCTGCTTTGCCTTAGCCCGCACGAAGCTGCACCCCAACCGCTTCTATCCTTTGCCTCCATTTCGTCGAGGGGAAATCTACAAATAAAGCCTTGCTCCGCTGCCTTCCTAAATGTTGAGCAGCAATTTCACATCGTTTCGTACACGGCAGTCTCGTCGTTGCCTTCTCAGTTAGACTAGTTGTTGAAGCAAGTGCACCCTGATATCCATATCTCAAGCAAGGCAATGAGTATCATGAATTCGTTCATCAAAGATATCTTCGAGAACATTGCACACGAGTCCTTATGCCTTGCTCGATACACTAAGAAGTCGGCTATTACATCCAACGAGATCTAGACTTCTGTCCGTTTGGTTCTTCCCAAAGAGCTCTAATCATGACTGGATCGTCAGAGGGTTCACGCCACGATCCGTTGGTTGCCTTCCCAGCGAGCTGTGATCCCTTCGTTGCCTTAATAGTGAACTCTAGTCGCCAAAATCTGTACCGATTGAGTTGATCTGATCCTCACAATTGAGCAGCACCAAGCTCTGGCTGCTATGATTAGGCTCTGATACCATAAAGAATTAATTGCTCTTGAAAACTTACCCATTTCATTAGTGGCTTGAGCTTATATAGAGCCTTGCAACATTTACAAATAAATCTCTATACTTCTATTTACAAATAGGACCCGAAATTAGATGCAAATCTCAACATCTCTTGACTTCAATNAAAAATGGTCTGAAAACCTGTATGCTTAAACATGAAGGTGAAATTGATTCCTTTATAAGGATATTCAGCTTGTTTGAATGCTCCAGTCTTCTTGGATTCTCTTAAAGAATTAATTGCTATTGAAAACTAACACATTTCATTAATGACTTGGGCTTTTATAGAGCCTTACAACATTTATAAATTAATCTCTAAACTTCTTCTATTTACAAATAGAACCTAACTTTAAATATAAATCTCAACAATACCTCCAAATTGGGCAAAAGAGATCTACTAAGCCCATCTTATCACATGACCTAGCCAAATTTAATGAGCTAAGTCTTTTATTGAGGCAATCAGCTACTTGCTATCCAATGGTTACATGGCTTAACTCTAGTACGTTATTCAGCTTTTCCTTAATGAAGAACCTATCAATCTCCACATGTTTGGTTCTATCATGTTGCATTGGGTTCTTGGTGATGTTGATCGCTGACTTGTTGTTGCACCACAACTTCATTTGAGCTCCTTGGTTCACCTTGGGCTTTACCAACAAAACTTTTAGCCGCATCATCTCAGCAACTCCTAAGGCCATGGCCTTACACTCTGTCTTTGTTGTTGACCTCGCTACTACTGATTATTTCTTGCTCTTCAAAGAGACCAAGTTTACCCGCTATTAACATGCAATATCCATATGTGGACCCCCTGTCATCCATACAACTCATCCAGTATAAGTTACAATAGTACTCAATGCTTACATATCCATTCTTCCTGAAAATCAACTCCTTTCCTTGTGCACTCTTCAGATACCTAACAATCTAATATATGTCATCCATGTGATCATTTCTCGGATCATACATATAGTGATTCACCACACTTACTGCAAATGATATGTCAGTACGAGTGACTCTGGTATCTTTCGCGATCAACTGGCTTTGTTGTTTTTGAGCTCAGCTTTTCCTTCTGATTATTTGTTGAAACTGCAGACATGCATCCCAACATATCTGTCTCTGTGAGCAAGTCTAGCATAAATTTTCTCTAAGACAAAACAATCTCCTCTGCTTCACAAGCCACCTCAATTCCGAGGAATTATCTAAGTTGTTTCAGGTCATTCACCTCAAACTCTTTGCCCAAACTTGTCTTCAACTGACCAATGTCTTATTTATCATCTCCAGTGACAATGTCATTCACATACACAACAAGAATAATAATGTGATCATCATGTCGTTAAAAGAACATTGTATGATCGGCATCAATCTGTTGATATCCCATGTCTGTTATTGCTTTCCTGAATCTATCAAAAATAAGCTCGAGGAAGCTATTTCAAACTATATAGTGACTTTCTTAATCTACACACATTGCTCACTATTTGGTTCGTGTCAAAGCCTGCGGGTATCTCCATGTATACCTCCTCTAGCAGATCCACATGAAGGAACACATTCTTCACATCCATTTGTTATAACCTTCATCCGCCATTCAAAACCAGAGAGACGAGTGTCCTGATGGTGCTCATCTTTGTCATTGGTGTAAATGTCTTATCATAGTCGATGTCATTCGTCTGACTATACCTTTTAACCACCAGTCATGCTTTGTAGTAATCAATCTTTCTTTCTGATGTCTACTTCACTGTAAAGACTCATTTGCACCCGACTGCATTTTCCCTGTTAATAGCAACACGAGTTGTCATATCTTGTTCTTATCGAGAGCAAGAAGTTCCTCTAGCATTGCTACCTTCCACTTTGAATTGTCCTTAGCTACCCACCAACAATTGAGTATAGAAACAATGTCCAATGATACAATTAATGTTCTATATAAAGGTGATATGTTAGTGTACGAGATAAAATGAACAATTTCACGTGAGGATCTAAAACGATTGGGAGAATAACGATCAAGTGGATGACTCACATTATTACTAGAAGTCATCCTTAGAGTATTAAAGGTTCCATGTGACTTCCTTCCTGCAAGTTCGTTGGATCCGCTTTGCCTTAGCCCGCACGAAGCTGCACCCCAACCGCTTCTATCCTTTGCCTCCATTTCATCGAGTGAAAATCCGCAAATAAAGCCTTGCTCCGCTGCCTTCCTAAATGTTGAGCAACAATTTCACATCGTTTCGTACACGGCAGTCTCGTCGTTGCCTTCTCAGTTAGACTAGTTGTTGAAGCAAGTGCACCCTGATATCCATATCTCAAGCAAGGCAATGAGTATCATGAATTCGTTCATCAAAGATATCTTCAAGAAAATTGCACACGAGTCCTCATGCCTCGCTCAATACACTAAGAAGTCGGCCATTACATCCAACGAGATCTAGACTTCTCTCCATTTGGTTCTTCCCAAAGAGCTCTAATCATGACTGGATCGTCAGAGGGTTCACGTCACGATCCGTTGGTTGCCTTCCAGGCGAGTTGTGATCCCTTCGTTGCCTTAATAGTGAGCTCTAATCGCCAGAATTGTACCGATTGAGTTGATCTGATCCTCACAATTGAGCAGCACCAAGCCCCTGGCTACTATGATTAGGCTTTGATACCATAAAGAATTAATTTCTCTTGAAAACTTACCCATTTCATTAGTGGCTTGAGCTTATATAGAGTCTTGCAACATTTACAAATAAATCTCTATACTTCTATTTACAAATAGGACCCGAAATTAGATGCAAATTTCAGCATCTCTGGACTTCAAATTTTTTAAGTGCTTTGGTTTTCATATTCTATTTAACTTTGTTCTTTGTTGCAAAGGAACCTTCAATACTCTAATTATCCTTTTTTATCCAAGATGAGAAATGTCATAATATTTAATTGTCCATTTTTATTTACTTGAGCCAAATTAATATCTCTCATTTTTCTTCTTTATTTTGAATGACACGCAGTCACTTGTATTCAATTCAATCCCGTTGATGAAAGATACTTCATTAGTGGTTCCATAGATGGCAAAGTTCGCATTTGGAGTGTTTTGGAGAATCATGTGTTTGATTGGGTTGGCATACGTGATATTGTGACTGCTGTGTGCTATCGGCCAGACGGAAAGGTTGCATTCTAACTAGTAATATTACAAAAAAAAAAGTATTTTATTTGCAAATTTGTTTCTATGTTAACTGTTCTTTCTTTTTCGAAACAGGGTTTTGTTGTCGGCTCGATCAATGGAAATTGCCGTTTTTATGATTACTCACGAGGTTTTACGCTCTTTCTTCATTCTTTTCCCTGCTTTTCTTTAGTTTTCTTTATTGAGTTCTTTTATGACATCAGATTGTTAAATGTGAGACTTATATTTTCTAAATTGGCAAGGACGACAGGGAGATATTGAAGCCTGTTAGGAAACAAGCAATAAAGGTAGTATATAGATATCAAAGAAACAAGATTTACTTATTTGAAATATGAAAATAAACCCCTTATGATTCAACAATAAATTGTACTTGAAGCAATGTAACACCAAAATAGCAACCAGAATAACCTTCACATGAATAGTCGAAAAATATTAGAAAAGAAATATGAATAAAACTATATAAAGTGGTTTGAGTTTAGTTGAACTCTATGTCCACGAGATAACCTCATTTCAATTCTTTTATTAAGCGTATAAAAGAAAGATGCATGTGATTCAACAATCGATTTCAAATTTCTTGAAGAAAATATAAATCGATTAACCCTACACTCAACAAGAAAGAAAGGATTATGAGTCTCTTTTTGAGAAAGTTGCAGTTGTTTGAAGAAATAGCTGTGAAGTTATGACAAAAAAAGTTGTTTAAAAAGCTACGGTGACCATTACAAAATTTTTATTTTCTAAAAAAAAGTCAAATCGTGTCTTTCTAGTAGCCACCACACTTAGTTAGATTTGATGGCAAAACACAACTTTCAGTTGCGGTTTTTTGAAAAAGTTGACAAAATATAATTTTGCCAAATAGAAAAAACTGTGGTGCGGCACAACACTATCATCACACCACCGCCCCAAACACACGCTAAATACTATGAATCCAAAATGCCACTTATTAGCATATGCCACGTGAATCTTATTCTCTATTTGGAGATTATACATTTCTTTTAGCACAAATGGCTTAAGAACAAAACAATAGAAAATTAAGGGAAGAAATAAGCAACCGTCCAGATAACNAACCTCATTTCAATTCTTTTATTAAGCATATAAAAGAAAGATGCATGTGATTCAACAATCGATTTCAAATTTATTGAAGAAAATATAAATCGATTAACCCTACACTCAGCAAGAAAGAAAGGGATAATGAGTCTCTTTTTGGGAAAGTTGTAGTTGTTTGAAGAAACAGCTGTGAAGTTATTGCAAAAGAAGTTGTTTAAAAAGCTACAGTGACCATTACAAAATTTTTATTTTCTAAAAAAACAGTCAGACTGTGTCTTTTTAGCAGCCACCGCACTTAATCAGATTTGGTAGCAAAACACAACTTCCAGTTGAGGTTTTTTGAAAAAGTTGACAAAATATAATTTTGCCAAATAGAAAAAACTGTGGTGCAGCACAACACTGTCATCACACCACCGCCCCAAACACACGCTAAATCATAGGCACTATGAATCCAAAATGCCACTTATTAGCATATGCCACATGAATCTTATTCTCTATTTGGATATTATACATTTCTTTTAGCACAAATGGCTTAAGAACAAGACAATAGAAAATTAAGGGAAGAAATAAGCAACCGTCCAGATAATTCATACCAAGGTATGCTAAAATTTATAAATGATCAATATCGATGAAAACTCTATGTAAAACACTTGAAGCCCCTCCCAATTTTTCCCAAACGAGAATCTAAGCCTCTCTCCTTTTGCTTTTCCTGTTTTCGGGTCAGGGAATGAAAGGCANGATATTGTGACTGCTGTGTGCTATCGGCCAGACGGAAAGGTTGCATTCTAACTAGTAATATTACAAAAAAAAGTATTTTATTTGCAAATTTGTTTCTATATTAACTATTCTTTCGTTTTTTCGAAACAGGGTTTTGTTGTCGGTTCGATCAATGGAAATTGCCGTTTTTATGATTACTCACGAGGTTTTACGCTCTTTCCTTCTTTTTCCTGTTTTCTTTAGTTTTTTTTATTGAGTTCTTTTATGACATCAGATTGCTAAATGTGAGGCTTATATTTTCTAAATTGACAAGGACGACGGGGGGTATTGAAGCCTGTTAGGAAACAAACAATCAAGGTAGTATATAGATATCAAAGAAACAAGATTTACTTATTCGAAATATGAAAATAAGCCCCTTATGATTCAACAATAAATTGTACTTGAAGCAATGTAACACCAAAACAACAACCAAAATAATCTTCACACGAATAATCGAAAAATATTAGAAAAAGAAATATGAATAAAACTATATAAAGTGGTTCGAGTTTAGTTGAACTCTATGTCCATGAGATAACCTCATTTCAATTCTTTTATTAAGCATATAAAAGAAAGATGCATGTGATTCAACAATCGATTTCAAATTTTTTGAAGAAAATATAAATCGATTAACCCTACACTCAACAAGAAAGAAAGAGATTATGAGTCTCTTTTTGGGAAAGTTGCAGTTATTTGAAGAAACAGCTGTGAATTTATTACAAAAGAAGTTGTTTAAAAAACTATGGTGAGCATTACAAAATTTTTATTTTCTAAAAAAAAGTCAAACTGTGTCTTTCTAGTAGCCACCCCACTTAGACAGATTTAGAGGCAAAACAACTTTCAGTTGAGGTNCTTTTTAACTACCTTCTGGTCAACTACGTAAAATACACATTTATCTGATTTTGTCTTATTGCTTCCAAAGATAATTCTGCAACTTGTGAACATTTATGGTGGATGGTCGTGTAGCTGAATGGAGACATCAATGGTACAAGGTCCCTTGCAACATAATTAAGTTCAGAAGTTTGAAAAAATAACTTTACCTTACCAAATAATTATACAAATGAATAAATAATATAGGGGGAAGTTCCGTTGTAAATTGTGAAGAAAGCAGCCACACACATAATTACTTTAATACATCAAACACTTCCTAATTGATATGCAATCGGTCTAGTTTCGATTCCATATGACCAAAAGTGACACAAAATTTGTTATATTACATCAATCTTTAGACCTAACTACTAAAATGAATGATTATCTAGTTTAATTGTCAGTCTTACNCAACAACAAAGCCATAATCCCACTACGTGGGGTCGGCTACATGAATCCTTTTTCTCCATTGCGTCCTATTTAATGGGAGGATATGCTTTTGAAAAAAAAAACGATGTTGGGGGAGTAGATCCAGGGAACTCCAAATAGGTTCACACTTGGAGCCATTGTTCAATTCAGGCGTACATAAGAAACAACTTGGCAAATTGAAACATTAGTATGTTGTGAATAGTTTCAACACGTAGTTCAAAATTTTGTCGCCGACCAAAAATTTGACTAGACATGGATTGGAAATGAATCATCCAGGCAACCATAAACTAACTTGAATGCTAGTATGATTTGGCAGTGTTAGATTCAACCAAGCAAAATTCAACATCATGATACGTATATTTTCGGGCTACAAAAATTACACCATGGCCACTCTATATATAGTTTTATATAAAGTTTTCAGGTAAACTTCTAAAAGACAATATATTGCAGATAAGATACTAACGGAAGATTTTACCCTTATTTTTGTGAGGAATTTAAGAACGGTTCAATATTTCTTATAGCCACAAATCCTAATGATTAATAATTTCTCTCGATGACAAATTCTATCAAAATCCTGATTTTGGGTTGTCATAATCACTGATATACTTTGAGAAGTTTGCCGACCCAACTCGACCAAAGGATCCTTGTTGACAACAATACATTATTTTGTTCAAGAGAATCTTATATACCTCGAGTATATGTTTGTCTAAGGCAAGTTTACATACTTTAACCAATAGATACATTTATGTTCTATCAAATGTACCTTATAATTGACAATTTAAGGTGACAAATAAGAGCAGAGAGTGGATGATTTTGCTCTTTACTTTTAATAATAAATTTTATATATGAATATTTTCAAAATAAGTTTTTTTCTTGAAAATTGTTTATCTTTAAAAGTTGGGAGAATTTTGAAAATAAAAACCCAATCCAATTGAGATTTTTTGTCAACGAGTATTTGATTAATTTTATTTTACTATTTTATACTTTTTCTACCTGCAGGCTTGTTTGTATAGTATCAAATATGTATTCTACACAATATTGAATTTGTTTGGAAGATTAAATATAAATTACTAGTCATGCATCTGAATGCATAGACATCAACNATCAAATTGAGATTTTTTGTCAACACGATTATCATCGGAGTATTTGATTAATTTTATTTTATTATTTTATACATTTTCTACCTGCAGGCTTGTATGTATAGTATCAAATATGTATTCTACATAACATTGAATTTGTTTGGAAGATTAAATATAAATTACTAGTCATGCATCTGAAAGCATAGACATCAATTGTGTATTTTGAGCTCATAATGCAGCATTCTATCAACCTGTGTATACCGGTTTGGGGATTTGGCTAGTAATTTATATTTGATCTTATTTTTGTTCAAGCAAGCCATACAGAGGATCGTTCTTTTCCCATTTTAGTTCATTAAGATAATAATCTTGACGATTGATAAGTCTTCAAATTTTTTATGTGCCTAAANCTTTTTCCATTTTAGTTCATTAAGAATAATCTTGAGGATTGAAAAGTTTTCAAAATTTTTATGTGCCTAAAGATGAGCTTTCAAGTTATGTGTGATTCAGTATGGTGTTCAATTTTATTCTTATATTTAATTTAAGTAGTTATTAATATTATTTTTTATTTTAATTTTATATATTATTTACTGAATCCATGGTTAGGTGGATTTACGATCTTACGAATTTACGAATTTAAAACTACGGAAACCTAAATCCCGTTTCTCTTCTATTTTACCTCAAATCCAAGTGGGAATAGCACTTTCTTTGCACGCTGTTGCTAAATCCCTCTTCATCAAGCTCCAATCGAGATTCCTGCACCTCCACCCGGCGATAAACTGGTCGATTAACTTCTCCAGGGAGCTTCAAGGCTCTGCTTGTCTCATCGATGGCTTCCCCGGTATGCTCCAGCCGCGTTATCCTCTCCTTCTCACACAGTTGGGATCGAAGATGATTCTCCGCCACCTCCCGTGAAGGTTGCCGGGATTTCTGTCGGAGCGGAAGGGAGACGAGAGCGCTAGACAGCGAACCAGGGGAGGGAGACGGGAGCCAGAACTAGAGGAACACTGCCCCCAGAGCAGCAGAAAATGGAAAGAGGGTGCGGGTACGGGCTACGGGGACGGAGTTTTGCACGGGCTTTGGGTTGGCGTGTCTTTTTCTCTCTAGAACGCTTTTTAAAAATAAGTTATTATTATTGTTATTATCTCTAAATTGAGGTAATTACATACAGACCATCCAAAATTTGCTATTTACAAATTAGTCATCCTCTCTCATTCATGTTCAAATTCTAACTCAAATATAAAAAATCATGGTAAAATCATAACTCATATTTTTCATTTCTATTAAATTCTCAATAGCAATTCGTTAGTTTAAAAAAATCATTGTAGGTATCAATGTTTTAGATGGTCTGTACATAATTATCCATAAATATAAAGGAGTAATGTGTAACTATATCATACTATTTGTTGGCATTATTAAATAGTTGACCTTTTTAAGGAGTGAAAAGCTTTTTTATCTTTTATTTTTTTAATTGGTTGACCCGCTTTCGACAGCTAGGATTGTATTCATTAAAAAAATGGGGCATTTACATATCACACTATTCTTATGTATTGATTATCTCACACAAAGGTGGAGTACTCAATTCTTTAATATAACATAAAAAATGTCACTAATATCACATTTTAAAAGCTAAATACACATTTTCATATATANTACATATCCACTATTCTTATGTATTGATTATCTCACACAAGCTTTCATATTTATACGTGGAGTACTCAATTCTTTAATATAACATCAGAAATGTCGCTAATATCACTTTTTAAAAGTAAAAATTCACATTTTCATATATAAATATAAAACATCAAAGTCCTGTGTGTGTAAATATCAATGTTCTTTGAGATATGTAAATACATGAAAATTACGTGCTAAGTATGTAAATTTCCCTCAAATTCAAATAAATCAGATTGGATTTTGATTTCAGTGATTCAATCTTAGCCGTCCAAAGTGAATTGGACAGCTGNAAAATATAAAACATCAAAGTCCTATGTGTGTAAATATCAAAGTTCTTTGAGATATGTAAATACATGAAAATTTCGTGGTAAGTATGTACATTTCCCTCAAATAAATCAGATTGGATTTTGATTTCAGTGATTCAATCTTAGCCTTCCAAAGTGAATTGGACAGCTTATATGGCGGCAATTGCACGTGCAATTGGCATGATAAATGCTGGGGATGCCAAGACCCAACCCCATGTTTCATTATTGCATATTTTTATTTATTTAATGTATTGTTACTGGATTCTACTCCTTTTAGCTGCGTTTTTCTTATAGAAAGATTTACCTACATAACACCAATGCGTGTAGACGTGCTCCTTCATTATCTGTTGAGTTGGCAAGATCGAGACCTTACCATAAAATTAATCTATACACTTTTTGTATTTTGCGTTATCTTGCAGGCCTTCGAAAGACCAANCTGCGTTTTTCTTATAGAAAGATTTACCTACATAACACCAATGCGTGTAGACGTGCTCCTTCATTATCTGTTTAGTTTGGCAAGCTCGAGATCTTACCATGAAATTAATCTATACACTTTTTGTATTTTGCGTTATCTTGCAGGCCTTCGAAAGACCAGAAGCCATGCATCCGCTTCATTCACTTCCGATGGCCGGCACATTATCTCTGTTGGTGAAGACTCCAACGTGTACATCTGGAACTATGATTCTTCAAGGAAGCCAACCCCTCGAAGGACAAAATCTATACGTCCTTCTGAATCCTTCCTTTCTAAAGGAGTATCCGTTGCAGTTCCATGGCCTGACATGGATCACAAAACAGCAGGTCCAACAACCGAAAGACTTCATCTTCCGTCTCCTATAAAAATCTTGGGGCCTTCCGCCTGGTTCTCGAATTCAGAATGCCTTTTTCTTGGGTGCTGGCTGTTTGCCGATAGCGTTTCTCGAGTCGGACCAGCGGAGAAACTTCCAGTTTCATTGGATGCCTTTTCGTTGCAGCTAGATGATGNATCCGTTGCAGTTCCATGGCCTGACATGGATCACAAAACAGCAGGTCCAACAACCGAAAGACTTCATCTTCCATCTCCTATAAAAATCTTGGGGCCTTCCGCCTGGTTCTCGAATTCAGAATGCTTTTTTCTTGGGTGTTGGCTGTTTGCCGATAGCGTTTCTCGAGTCGGACCAGCGGAGAAACTTCCAGTATCATCGGGTGCCTTTTCGTTGCAGCTAGATGATACCCAACTGGGCAAGTTTCATAGAGAATTGACTCATCATTATAAGCAGCTGACATCTCTGGCAGCTATGTGTAGCATGAGAATTGTAACGGGTAGCTCAGATGGATTCATCAGATCCTTCCATAATTTTGGATTGCCTGTCTGGTCTTAAGAGCTTGGAGGTAATCCTAAGTGGATGAAACAAGTTCTGGTCAGTATTGTTTTTTTGTGCCAGTACTATTTGGGACCTCAATTTCATTTTCCAAATTTTTGTCTCTGCAACAGAAGCTTCATGATTAGGAGCTAAGATTTAGACATTTGTAATTGGATAGGTAACGGTAAATAAGTCTGTGGAAGAAAGTATAGATAAAGCAAATGGATTGTTGGTAGACAGTGCTAGGAGTTTGCAAGCAACCTTAACTGTTTTAACTTGTGACGCTCTTGGCTCATTTATGGGAATGCCCAGTACCATTAGTGTCTTTTTTTGGAAATTTTAAGTCGATTTGGTTTGTGGATTAGAATTTTCCAGGCAGCATTTGATAAGGCAGCAGTTCGTGCATCAGCTTAGCCTTGAGATACTGCAAGTCTGCAAAAGCCGTGGAAATTTTTTCTACAGAGAAATAGGTAGAGGAATTAATGTACGTGTTTTTGTTTTGGTTGAGGCTCTTTGGAAGGCTGTTTGAGGTAAGGCCATATGATTGAATACATGTTTTAGCGGTGTCATAATTGATTGCTTTTCTGCATGCTGATTTGGTGGTGAGATTGTGTATGTTATTTGTTGCAAAGGAAACTTGCTGTTTTTTTATTTTAAGGTCAAAATTCAGTTTATGATTTAATCTAACTTTTATGTTTTTATGGGTAGTGTTAGATTTTTTTTTTCTTTTTTTTTTGTTTGATATTCAAGATGTTTGTTTGTTTAATATATAAATATCATTCGAAAAATAGGCTTCGTAGAAGCACTTCTGCGCCTAAATCGGACCCTGTTATGAGACTCATTTAGCCTAAGATAATTTGAATGATAATTACGAATTCTCCTTTGGAACGAACTCAAATCAATTCAATACTCGAAATGTAATCAAGTTGAGCTGCAAACATTAAAATTGACCAATTTGAACTTTCTACGAGCTCTTATTGAAGACCTCAAATTTCATGAGGTGGGACCATACTTTGACCCAATTTTCCTCAATTTGGACACCACTTTATGACGAAAACCAATCACCCGTCCTCTCGTGAGGAGATGTTCACTGCCATCAAGGTTCTTGTGATCGAAAAGAGCTTAAAATTTTCAAAATTCTCACCTTCGGCAGTGTAGCCACACCACTTTTAGGTGTGGCTATGCCACCAAGGGCACGAATAGCACCCTAGCATCGCAGCATGTAATCAGGTGTAGCCATGGGTCCCAGTGGCGTGGGTGGTGTGACCATGCCATTGGACTTCCAACTCGAGCCCGAGAGTCGATCGTTGAGTTGTTTCATCATCGGCGATCTGTGGTAGCTCCAATCACTAATGGAATATATGAATGTTGATCGGTCGAATGTCATCAGGGTCTATTGTGGGAGCCCATCATTTCTATCACCGGCTCTTCCGCTTGTTATTTCTATGAACTTCCTCCCTTTTCCTCCTCCTCTCGGTGGTTACCCGATCAACATCTTCTTGTGGTGCTCTCAGTGGTGTGCTCATCAATCTGACAAGTCTTCTTCCTCCTCTATTTTTTATTTTTTTAATTTAATTTATTTATTTTTATTTTATATGTTTTAATTAATTAAATAGAGTTCGAATTTGGGTTAGAATTAGGTTAACCCCAACCCAATCCAACCAAAACTCAACTTTGTCTGAACCCAACCTGGCCCGAACCCAACCAAGCCTAACCCTACCTAACCCAACCTGGCCAAAACCCAACCAAGCCTAACCCTACCTAACCCAACCTGGCCCAACCTAACCCTACCAAGCCTAACCTAACCTACTCTACCTTAGACCAACCCTAACTGGCCCTAGTTGATGTTAGCCTACTCTAGCCCAACCCAAGCTGGCTATAGGTGACCTTAGCTTACCTTGAGCAAATCCTAGATGACTTGAATAGACCTTAGCTAGCCTTAGATGACCGTAGCTAACTCAAGTTGATCCTTAGCCAACCTTATCCTAACCATTGCTCTCCTCTAACCCAAGCCTAAGCCTAACATAATAATTCATGTGTAATATGTGTAATATGTATATGCCATGTTCCATGTGTAGTTTATTTTAATTCATGCTTCATGTATAGTCTAGTTCAGTATATATTTCATGTGCAGTTTAGTTTAAAGCATGTTTCATGTGTATTTTAATTTAATCTATCTTTTATGTATAATTTTTTTTCATATGTCAAGTACATGCAAAAATAATATTAATAATAATAATTAAATAACAAGGAGAAAGGGAACCTCTCATATATAGGTTTTTCTCATGGATATTTTAATCAAAAATGTCATTTGCAAACATGTTTAATGCAATATCTTTTAAGTAATCCAAAGCTAACTTAAACTAAAAAAATTTAACTTAAAATAGGTCAAATATAATTTTAAAACTCTCATAAACTAACTTAAGGTAACTTTAAAAACCCAATTTTAAACTTTTTAAAAGTAATTTAAAACAACTTATTTTAAAATAACATAAAGATAATTTAAAAGTTATTTTAGGATAAACTTAAAATAATTCAAAATACATCTAAAACATCTTAAACCACTTAAATCAAACATTTTAAATTAAACATTCTAAACTACATGTTTTAACTAAAACACTTAAATAACTTAAATAACTAAATCAAAAAAACTTAAATGAAGTGAAACACTTAAATTAAATTAAATATGATAACTTTAACACTTAAATAAAATAAAATAAAATAACTTTCAGACTCAAACTAAATGACTAAAGATAACATGAAACCACCTAAACTAAATATCCTACAATAAATAAGACATTTAACAAATAATTCACTTAAAATCGATAACTTAAGAGAACTAAAACTCTTAAGCTTAATAACTTGAGATAAGTAAAATACTTAAACTAAATGACCTAAGATAACCAAGATATCGAAAATGACTAAGATATTTAATCTCACATGTCAAGATGCCTAAACCAATATAATAACTTAAAAATTTCCATAACTTTTTGATATTTACATGAACTTAATTTCTCTAAACCATCAAAGGCATTAGAAAATTTTGAATTATATAAGTTTGCAAATGTCATTCAAGAACTAAACCTAAGGACAAAACTGAATGGAGTATCACAACCCAAAAAACAATTTGCAAAACTTTTGAACCTACAAGAACTTTGATTTTCACTATAGCCGATAAAGTAGCAATCAACACAAATCACGAATTAAATATCAAATATTGAAAATAAATTAAAATCCACCAACTAAAAAAATGAGATCAGAAAACTAATTACATGTATTATTGTATAATTATTGTGTGATTAGATGTAAACATTGAAGTTTGATCATTAAAAATGTAATGCATAAGAATTGTGAGGTTTGTATGTAAAATTTGAAATTTAGGTGTTAGATATAAAATGCATAAGAATAGTGTGGTTTTTGTATGTAAAGATTAATGTTTGAGTGTTATGTAATACATATACATGAAATGTACGTACGATTGATATCTAAATGTACTAATATATAAAGCTGCATATATGTGGCAGATTGACATTAAAAATTTGAACTCATGAATGTATAACATATTGTAACAAGGAAGAAAAAGACTCACTAATGCGTTCTTGAATGACGCTAAGAAATTAAATTAATGCAAAAACCATCGCATCTGTTCATTTACCTTTCAGAAGGTAAGTTTTGATGTTATTGTGCGAGCGAAACATAAAAATCAAGCGTATTTAACACCTAAAGAAGTCAAGTTTGAACTGTAAAATAATGGATTTAAACCTAATTATTGATACTAAATTGCACATGGTGAGTATGAACCAGATATTCAATATGATCAAGTTGATGTCTCATCAAGTTATGTCCTTCAAATAAAACACAATCCTAACACATACCTTGAAATAATTCTTGATGCACGCATGGTTCATTTTTGTTGAGAGTGTTCCTGATGATGATCAAGCACCGAACAATGAAGCCCACTAATTTTATGATTTGTTGAATGTTGCACAACAACTTTTGTGGTAAGACAACACTACACATATAGAGTTATCGATGACACTGAGAATGTTGAGCATCAAATTTAATTTTAAGATAACCAGAAAATGTTTCGATCAAGTAATAATATTATTAAAGGAGACAAATCACACAGATAATTTAGTTCTGAATGACTTGTGCAGAACTAAAAAGTTTATATCAAAGTTAGAGTTACTATTTGAGAAGATAGATTATTGTGTTTATTTATGCATGTTATATTACAAGATTGATGCAATGGAGATGAAATATAGATTTTGTGGTGCTATTAAATTAAAACCAAGAGGGAAAAAGGGTAAAAATTAGAAAAAAATATTCCATACAAGCATCACTTCTATTTCTTTCATAGCCCAGCTTCAAAGATTATTCACTTATATTCGTACAACTCCTTACATGATATGAGATAGTATTAGATTTGTTGATACTAACATTATGAGTCATCTATCACATGGTGAAGCCTAGAGATACTTTGATCATAGTTATCCTAATTTTGTAGTTGAACCACAAAATATTAAACTTGGCTTATGTTCAGATGACAATATACATTCATACCACAACATCTTATTAATGTTGTCAGTGATTATTAGCCATATAATTTGCCCCCTAATATGTGCATGGTTGTGTTATTTTTTTTTCTAACATTGACCATACCAGGTTCACATAGTCCAAAGAATAAAATTGATGTCTACTTATAACCTCTAATAGATGTGCTTTAAATGTTCTGGAAAATAGGCGTGCTAACTTATGATGTCACAAATAAATATTATTTCTAGCTGAAAACTACTCTTATGTGGACAATTAGCGCTCTTTTGGCTTATGAGATGCTATATGGTTGGAACACAACTGAAAAATTAGCTTGTCTTTACAGCATGGATATGCCTAATGCATTCACTTTAAAGCATGGAAGAAAAAAATTCTTGGTTTGATTTTCATTAAAGGTTTTTAAACCATGATCACCCACTCAGAAGGAATAAAGATGCATTTCTCAAAAATAGAACTGAAAAATCAAATTTAATCTTGAGGATGACTGGGGTCTATTTATTATAGAAGATTGGTGAAATATCAAAAATCACTGAGAGACCAGGACTAGCTTCAAATTGGCTTCTCTATGAAGCATCTACCCATACATAAATGGTATGAGAATATAGTGGGGATGTATCCCTTTAAGAAATATGTCTTCTTAATGTGTGTCATCACACCTTGCATTTTGCTTTAGACTAATCTATATTCGTTCAAAAATATATTCATCTTATAAATTTTTAAATAAAATAAAAACATTATTTAAAAAAACACATATGAAGGACTTGATATGCGAGACATACTTGCTACAAGAGATAATTACTTTCTTTTTCTATTATTTCGAGCAAGGAAAATAAATACATAAAACTTTTGGTGACTTGTCTTCACAATCAAAAATATTTATATTTCATATATTAGAAGAACCATCAGGGAGATATGATACACGCAAACTCAATGATAAAAAGTTTGATTAGTTATAGTATATATGCTACTGAACTACGACGTAATACAACCATTAATAGAGTAAGATTTTTAGTAATAAATTTTTTTTTGTTTTTATTCAGATTGTTATATTAATTAACTCTAACATACAGATAACAACAATGTGAGCATGTTATTTATCGAAAATTTGAACATAGGGAATAACTCTCTAATAAATTATACGTACTTTGAAGTAACTCTTTATTTCATCAGTATGTAATATAATTTTTACNCAAATTTTTGTCTCTGCAACAGAAGCTTCATGATTAGGAGCTAAGATTTGGACATTTGTAATTGGATAGGTAACGGTAAATAAGTCTGTGGAAGAAAGTATAGATAAAGCGAATGGACTGTTGGTAGACAGTCCTAGGAGTTTGCAAGCAACCTTAACTGTTTTAACTTGTGACGCTCTTGGCTCATTTATGGGAATGCCCAGTGCCATTAGTGTCTTTTTTTGGAAAATGTAAGTCGATTTGGTTTGTCGATTAGAATTTGCCAGGCAGCATTTGATAAAGCAGCAGTTAGTGCATCAGCTTAGCCTTGAGATACTGCTAGTCTGCAAAAGCCGTGGAAAATTTTTCTACAGAGAAATAGGTAGAGGAATTATTGTACGTGTTTTTGTCTTGGTTGGGGCTCTTTGGAAGGCTGTTTGAGGTTAAGGCCATGTGATTGAATACATGTTTTAGCGGTGTCATAATTGATTGCTTTTCGCTTGCTGATTTGGTGGTGAGATTGTGCTTGTTATTTGTTGCAAAGGAAACTTGTTGTTTTTTATTTTAAGGTCAAAATTCAGTTTATGATTTAATCGAACTTCTAAGGTTTTAGGGGTAGTGTTAGATTTTTTCTTTTTTTTTTTTTTTTTTTTTTTTTTTTTTTTTTTTTTTTTTTTTT